>JAACNH010000622.1:84942-165490 GCA_019447015.1 Hymenochirus boettgeri | reverse complement strand
TTCCGGCGGCGTGATACTCGTTCCCGGTATAAATTCTGGAAATGGCTTTATTATTTCTGTTCTAGAAAGTCCTCCTTGTGTAGCATTCACAACAGACTATAACAGAAATAATAAAGCCATTTCCAGAATTTATACCGGGAACGAGGATCACGCCGCCGGAAAACGTAAAGGAATATAAATGTACAGCCGCCATCATACATTTACAGTGAACGTTCGTTAATTAATGAACGTTCAGTCATACGATATCATGAGGTGGTAAAATACCGCAATGGTATTCTATAGGGGATCGTAAATCTACAATCGTGTTCATAGATTTGGAATAGTGATCGTATTCGTTAATCGATCATTAAAGGCGCAGTATCATTGAAGAGTGATACCGTGCCTTTAGAAATAGGGCCCTAAATGTTTTCTAACTATAGTAGACCAGCAAAAAGGAACATCTGATTGGTTGAGGCAATTTAACAGCTCTGAGGCAATTGTAAAAATGCCTTAAATCCCACGTTTATAAAATGACCAGTAAAAATTCTACTTTATTGCTGTTATTTACAAGCTAGGAATAGCATTAACCATGTCTCCAATACGTTCCAATTTAATTTATGCTTTTGATTTTGCGATAAATTGTAGCACAAAACTAAAATATTGCATCTTGTGTGTCCCACTATTTCTAACATGTTTATAAATGGAGCAATCAGTGTGCTATCAGAGGAGATTATACCAGGTAATGGAGCAATCAGTGTGCTATCAGAGGAGATTATACCAGGTAATGGAGCAATCAGTGTGCTCTCAGAGGAGATTATACCAGGTAATGGAGCAATCAGTGTGCTATCAGAGGAGATTATACCAGGTAATGGAGCAATCAGTGTGCCATCAGAGGAGATTATACCAGGTAATGGAGCAATCAGTGTGCTATCAGAGGATTGATTTTCACTGTTGACCATCCAGGCTATGGAAGGTGTCCGACAGTGGAATCCGTGTGCTATTCAGAGCCGTGACATGTGTTATCAGACTATGAGGTAACTGGGCTGAGTGGCCAACGCTTTCTCATGTGTTAGCTCGCTCCAAGTCTCCCCAGAGATCTAGGTATTGTCCTACCAGTGTTACGACTCGCAAACCTAAACGGTTCGGCTGGTCTCGACATGCATCTGTGTAATTCCCGGTACAACAAACCACCACACTGAGCACTGTAAGGGAAAATGAGTCTATCTATATCATGTTGTGCGAACTATCCCTTGCTGAGGCTAGGAGTTGTGATCAATATTGTGGCCCAGATACCATGGAGCAATCACCATCTTGGTCATCGCACTTCACCAGAATATTCATGTCTCCTTTGTTCGTTTCTATCCACTCTGGTCTGAATGGTGTCTTCGTAAGGCGTGTCCAAACACGGACTGGTGCTCCAGGATGGTCGTTTGATGTCCAACGCCCTCGTAGCTCGCCTACTTGCTGCCGTAGGCTAACCCATACAGGGTCGTGCACTGACTCGCTTCCGACGTCCATAAGGTACCAGGTGGGGAAGACAGTGAAACTACCTCTCGAACCGGTTCACACGTATCTGTAAGTTGAGCCCAGAGGGCAGCAGTGTGCTACCTCCAGGCTGAGGAGGGATGGGATACTTTTTACTCAGATATTATTGCGCTTGAATATTATAATCTCTTGGCCATCGTCGTTGGTTGTGGTATAGCCTGGTATCACCATTATCCTACATGGATAGTCAGTAAGGATTCATAAGCTCCGGTCCTGAGTGTAATATTTATTCCATGCGTGCCAGTCCTTGCCTTTTGTGCCAAAATATCTGACTAGCTCTGCATCGACCTAGGACGATCTCCATATCGATGCCCGTTTTTGCTGTGTCATTCCATCGCAGGGACACCATGGGACCGAGATTATTAGTCCTAGTGTTCAGCCGGCTCGCTTCGTGGTGGTCACGCACAACATACCTCAGTTTTTTGCTGTCTGAACAAAGCTCCAAGATAATTAAGATTGTGATTGATCGATGCTGCTGAGTACCCGAGTACATTCAACCCCACACCTCAGTGGCGTATCGCTAGCAGATGCCAAGCATAGCCCTGTATCACCCTGCTGCATATCCTGCTGTGCTATTTTCCTTGACTGTATGACCACCAACACGGTCCTAGGATAAATGAGACACCTAGTGTCTAAGAGTAATCCCTATTGTTCTGAGAAACACCACGCTCCCCGCTAGAGCAACCCCATGCTGTATACCTTTCTGGCAATCCTCATCGACTGACCGATTATCACAGCGATGAAGGACAACGGCCCAAATCGTCAGGCTTGAAACTGCCAATGTCTCTTGCGACCAGGTAATGGAGGCAATCAGGAATCGACAGTCTCCGGCATAATGCTGCTATCATGCACGTCAATAGCATTTATCAGGATGGATAGAATTCTGAAAAAATTTATCCGTCAAGTCTATGCCACATGAGCCCATGTCTTTCTCGCCTTTACTACAAGTTTTATAATTGACTGAGGGACGCCGAGCGTGACTGTATATTTTTCTGAACGGTACGAACCATTTGATTCAGAGTCTTTTAGGCAGTCATATGCTGACACTAGCCATCCACATGTCCCCCAGATCAGTGTAGTTTCTTTACCAAACATAGTGTTGAATAAAACCTATGTGCTTTGCTGCGGTCATCTGAACTGGCTCTAGGCTGCTAAAAAAAGAACCTCTATCAGCTGCTCAAATAGTGGAGAATCACCCTCTTCCCTTCTCTTATGGTAATGGGGAGGAGGAACAAAAAGTGTAATTCTGTCTCATCGGTACCTCAGTGTGCTATCAGACCCAGAGGAGATTAATAATCAAATAACCACCAGGACCGTAATGGAGCAATCAGTGTGCTAAATCAGAGGAGATTATACCCAGGTAATGGAGCAAATTATACCCAGCAAATAAATACCTATATACCAGGTAGGAGGCAAAATCAGTGTGCTCCTCCATCTCAGCCGAGGAGAGATTATAACCCATGTAATGACCTCAACAAATGCAAATCTGGCACCGCACTGTTACCATAATCTCTAAGACCCAACAGCCTCGAACTGTTGTGGCTTTCCAGGTCCCTGTAAAGTTGTCAAAGTCTCCTGCCACCTGATTTTGAACCTGCAGACACCCTATTTGCTGAAAAAGACTTGCTCTTGGGCCTCCATTCTTTCCAACGAAAAAGGTGCTTCCTTGAGCCTTCTCTAACAACCGCGACATCACTCATCCACCAACAGAGTAGTCCTGGGGCTAGGTGCACAAATGCAAGTGTCCACACTTGATACCTGCCTTTATATCAAATGTGATTTCTTGCAAACTTCGTGAAGTCACAACATTTTCTTGGCGTTCTTTCCCTCAGACAGGAGATCTGATGGAGTACTCATGCCATAATGGACTGACCGCAGAAAAAAACAAAACTACCATCACCTCCATTAGTTCAACCAGGGAGGTAGGCAGAGCAGATATCAAGCTCCTCTTTCTTTCCAGACAGACCCGACCCTCGCAGATGCATCACGGGTCACCAGGAGGCAAGGGAGGCAGAGAATTCCTCCTGGACAACCCGCAATGGCAGATTAAGCTAAGTCCTGGCAACAGGAAAAAGACGCGAGAGTAAGATGGGGGATGTCTAAATAGCTTTACATTTCCTCCTGTCCCGTGATGGTGGAGAGGGAACTGATCATTAGTGAATGCTGCCAAAATGACTGGGAAACTCAGCACCTGGAGTGCACCTGACATGTTTAGTTTCTAAAAAAAAAATTCCATTTATAAAGACTGGGCACACGTGAAATAGCAACTTTAACACACTTCACCTCAGAGTGAGCGGATCGAATCTAAGGGTATGAATTTTTAAAACTTGACCTTTATATACACAAGATCCCACTGCACAAACCTTTTCCCAGTTTTAAAATCTACTGTAGTTCATATTAAAATCACAGCATTTTGCAGGGAAACAGACCTGTCACTTCAGAAGCAGAAATTGGCAATAGTCCCTATAACCTGACCTCTTACTAGGATCTTTGCCTTCCTGAACTTTCTTTCCCGCTACAATGTAAAATTCCTGCGATTTCCGATGCAACATCGTATTTGCGTGTCTGTCCCGCTTTTGGTAACGCATGCGTTCACCATTTTTGGTGCGTTAACGGCATACATTTCCATACTGGAAAACTGTAAAATCACATGCGCAAAACGCACAACAACCCGCGCACACAATCGCATGCGATAACACGCTTCCAGTTTTTTTACGCTCCTCCTGTGCGTGCAGTGTGGCCTCAGCCCTTAAGAACAATAATACAACCTCACTTCATGGTGAGTCCGCACAACAGATTTAACCAACACTAACCTTTGCATATCCAGACATTTCTGGAGCTTTGTATAATGTACCATGACTGTCTCCTGTATGTGTTTTTGATAGAGAGCAAGTTCTTCCTTGTTCCTTGGTAAATGAATGGAATGCAGTTTACCTGACTGTGTTGTTTCAAGGGAGATTTCCACTCAATCGCATTAGTTTCTTCTTCATATCCTCGGGGCTAACATCCAGAGCACCCTTTTTCTCCCCTTCTCTTGTTCTAACTTCCATTGCTTCTTCCTCCTCTTGCAACCAGCTCCATTTTACCTCAACAATAACATTTATTGACCAAACTGTATGGCTACTTGAACTTGTATAGCAGACCCATACAAATCCAATAAAATGTGGTTAATATGTGTCACTATTTCATACTAACCCCATCTGCTGTTTCACAGCTGCTTGATGTGGTTTTTCCATGTTCCTTTATCAAAGTGAAATCCATAAGTACGGTCACTAATACGCGATGACGTAACATACATTACTGACTTTAATGCTTATTTCTATTTCTAGAAAGAGGGCTGCGACATCTCATCAATAACGGCTTCAAGACCAACCTTTACAGCATAATCATCATAAAAATATTTTCCTTAATTCCGTAATACGTTTCACACATCAACTCAATTATTTGCTGTGACTGCAGAAGAAATCAGAGTTAAAAAAGGCACTTTTCTATTTTTGTTGATGCTTTAGCAATCAAACCCCCACCCCTTGTTTATCAGTTTTGATAACATCTAATAATTATCCAACTCCATGCATGGCCTAATGAATTGCATTATTTGCATAGTCTAATATTGCTGATGTAAGGAAAAAATGTCATCAATGAATTGTGCAAAGCCTAAACCAATCGCTTGCAAAAAACAAAAAAAAAAAAATGTTTTGGGAACAGTAATGTATATACACCTCTGTGTCAAAGGAAAATTGTTCTTTATTGATTTCTTCTTGGGATTTATCCCTTTGCACATGCACACCTAATTACCTTAGCCCGGCTTGCTATTCCTTTAATTACTACTTTTCTGTGTAATTCATCTTTGCTTCTAAAAACAAATTACTATTTCAAAAGTAGGAACATTCGCTAACCACAATAAGAAAATAAAGCAGTACCGGACTCTCAAATCTTTTGCTCAATTTTTGCCCCCTTCTGATGACGTGAATGAAATTCTTCCAGTGATACATGTATGCAGCCATGATAGGTGTTTACAAACAGCTCTCCTACTACATTTCCACAGATGCCATACCATATTTTTCCATACTGGAATATAAAGACAAACTTTATGCCGCTATAGAGCTCATTAACCTGCGTTTAAATCCACTTCTGCTTTGACGTGGAAACCATTACACTTAGTTTGTTTTTGTTTTGATCAGTTGTTAGATATGTTTTGATTGTGAGTAAACCAATTGATCCAGAAATCATACATATGAATTTTATCTGCAATTCTCTTACTTATCAAGGTTCAATCTTTCTACACTCATATCAATCAGTTGTCATCATACTCATATTTAAGGTTTCAGTTGAAAGAATCTCAATTACCTTTCTATCAAAGGAAACAACTGCCTGCGGATTGCGAGCTTAACACGGATTGTATATAAATAGAATAAATCTTCTAAAAACACAATTCTGGAAATGCCTTAAGATTTCATTCAACCATATTTAATTGAAGGTCTTTAATATTTACTAGTAATAAACTTTGACAGACTGCCTTATCGGTGTATGACTTTTTTGACAATCAAACTACCATCAACCAGCCGGCTTCTTAGTTAAAGTCAAAAAACTCATTCCCTGGGCAGATGCTCCTTACCTAGACTTGTTCCGTAATGCCGTATTGGTTACTGCCCATTGAAACTAGTCTAGGTAAGGTGAGCTCCAATGCGATAGTTACAGGAACATAAAACATGGTACAGCAGGCTCTTCACAGGTTTATTTTTGTACTCACAGAAAAAAAATTTCACTTTCTGAATTTTGTACTCGGTAAAATTACTTTATTCAAAACAAGTTCGGGGGAACCCAGGATACGCATGGTAAGTGAGGTTAAGTCCATTAGCGGAAACCATACACACTCACACGTCGTCCCACCCCTATGGCTACACACAACGAAACGGCTATTTTCTGTGGTATGCTTCACGTCGGGGGTCGTTAGTCGATCTGCCAGGTGGATGCCAGGGATTTTGCCCAGCTGGTCAGACCTCCACAGGAGGCCCTTAAAAGCTGAGACACCGCATCCCCATAAGCCCGGATTTCGAAAATTCCTGCAGATTTTTTGGCCATTTGGTGGTTCTCGGCGGCAGAAATAGACCACAGTTCCGAGGGGCAAACCACCCGCGTGACTCACTGTAATGATTCGCACTTATGCGCAGTGACAGTTGGCAACTTGTTGTTGACAAGCCTTGCATTTATAACCATTGAAGTGATGGCCCTTTGCGGCCATGGGAGCGGGATGGGAGCGCATCCTTTTAAGACTAGCGATATAAAACCGAAAAAGGGATAAACGAAAAAGGAGATTTTGTTTGCCCACCATAAATCTTTCTCTAAAAGCCGGAGGGGACCCAGGCCACAGCCGGGTTAAGTAGTCCACCTCCAGAGCAGACACTTGAGTAATTAAATTTTGGCATAGGCTCTGTTGCTCCTCCCCTTACCATCGCCTGCTTCAATTTTGTCCCACAGAGGAGCGAAGGAGTTGCCATAAGAACTTAACAACTCTGTCTAAAACCCACTAACTTAAGCTAAACTGATATAAAATCACACATATAATCATATAACTAAAATACAGTTTTAACATTGGTAGTTCGTAACCAATAGGGAGGGTCGTGCCTTGTCCCTCCTTCGGCTTCAGAGAGATTTTACGGTGAGTAACAAAATCTCCTTTTCTCTTCAGCCATTCGAGGGACCCAGGCACAGCAGGGGACGTCCCAAGTCCCCTACAGTAAGGGGGGGAAGAAGAAGTTAATCTAGTAGTTTTGCGGGGCTTTTGGATCTTCTCGAAGGAGGATGAATTTGTTGGCGTGAGGTGATCGAACAACCTGTCCCAAAAATGTCATGTTGGGGGCTGAGAATAAATATGCTTTGTAGGGTTATAATCCACCGGTTAGAGGTTTGAGCGCAAGTTTTTATATGGTATTGAGGCTAATGCGAGGATGATGCTTTGATCAGTAATCGTCTAAGTTGGGAAGTGGAACATAGCAGCAAATGAGCCTGCCTGATAAACCATGCACCTTGGGAAGACCCATGGGGCCGATGTCAAGGCCGTGAACCGATATGACCGCTTTTGCCACTGTGAATCTCAGAAGCGATGGTGCCTGCCAATGGGAAGTGTAGATAGGCGTCCTGTATGTCGAGTGACGATAAGAAATCTCCCGGCTCTAATGGCCGAATTACGAACGTAAGTATTCCATCGTAAAATGGAGATCGTCCCTACATATACAGGTTTTAGCTATTTGAGGTCTAAACCCAGGCGAAGTTTCCATCTTTTGTTGGGAATTAGGAAGAGGTTTGAGTAGAAACTTAGAAACCTGTTGGGAAGTAGGTACCGGACTATTATTGGATGATGAGCCATGTAGTAGACTATGCTTGGTTTAGATGGCTCAAGAAATTACCTCTATTCGATACCTTGAGAGAGAACGTCCAAAGGTCCCAGTAGAGTCCATGGAAGGGTGGTTCCGACGCTTTCCGAAAAAATATCTTATCCTCCTCCCACCCAAGTGAGGGAGGATATTCCATAGCCGACTGGTTTCCCGCCTGGTAGGGCCTAAAGTATCCCCTCCTATTGGACCAGGTCTGAAGTCTTTGTCTTTTTGGAGGGGCCGGACTGATTGCTCTTCAGGAGTTCTTGGGCGGAACGGAAGGGCAAAAGGAATGGTGCCATGAGATATATGTAGCCCTATGGGGTCTGTTTTGGGGAAGAGATTGTTTTCTAGTTTGGGTCCAAAACAGCTGTCCACCTGAAAGGGAGACTATTTAGGGCCTTTTTTGAGCCGCTCGACTGCCCAGGCTTTCACCATAAGCGCCGTCGTGTCGCAGCATCCTATAAATCCTGGATTATCTCTAATAGGTTGGATTTTGTTGGGTCCGGGCGGAGATCTTGGTATATTGATGGAGCCATATCTCAATACAGCGTTTTGCCATCCAGCGGAGACAAAGGAGGTCTTGGAACAACCTGAGGGTGAAAAGGTATCTTTTTAATAGGCCTCAATGCGGCGATAGTTTTGGGTCTTTAAAGGTCGCCACTTCGGGTGGGAAAGGGGAATGTTGTTGGCTCTGAGATTCAGCCACTGGAGGGTCGACATGGAGGGAAGGCCCATTAATCTATATCTGCCTGGATTGTGGCGCCAAGCACATAAGAGAATATTCCTTACTGCTCATTCATGTAAACTGTGGAAACGCTGTAATAGTTTCCTTCCAGCTGTTCCAAGGAGATAAATTAGCACATCAGAGATAGCGATGAAGGCCCAGGTCGGTGGTAATTTCCACAGTGGGTAGCGCTAGAGGTGGTAATTTCTGTAGCAGAGAAAGTAGTCCAACTCCTGAGCGGACACTTGAAAAACTGAAGCACGCTGCTGGTTGCGCGAATATCAGGTAAGGGGCGGAAGCACCAGAGCCTTCAAACTTCATTACTCAAGTTGACCGCTCCTGAGGTTGAATACTTAAACCCCTGCTGTGCCTGTTCCCCCAAGGCGAACGAGAAAAGGGAAAAAATAAATCTGGAAAAGTAGATATACCAGCCAAGGTAACATCCGACCACTAGGCGAAGTAAACGACCACCACTAGGTTTCTGCCGAAAATGGCAGCCAGAGAACAGCTCGAGGGAAAAGGAGGATTAAAAGAAGTCCAGCCCCCTCAGCCATTAGCATCCTACCAGCCTCTGCAATGCGGGAAGCCAGGCAAGTGGCGGGTTCATAAGAACCTCAATCTCCTCAAAAGATTGTCTGTTTTTCTCCATTAATATGGTGGCAATGTTCCTGTCCTTCCACAGTTTGATTGAGGAAGTCCCTTGGATAGTGGGTAAAAAAACATGTTAAACTAATAATCAAGTCCAGTTGAACTCTACTTTACTACACATATATATTAAAGGGCATGTCCACCCTTATAAAAAGTTTTTATATAATATAAAATTCATGTTCCCACCCCACAGCCCACCAACCGCTATCATTATATCATCAGAAGTCCCCCCATCATTATACTTACCGTACTCTCTCCTTCGCCGCAATGCCCGGCCCCTGCTGCACAGAACTGCAAGCATGGGGCGGGACCGGCAGCTGCATCTGTGATTGGCTTGAAGGCAGACAAGTCACCGCAGACAATGCGCGCCTCCCAATGGCGAAGGAGGAGATGTATGGTAAGTAATAATCGGGACTTTCTGATGATTACTTAAGCATTGGGGCTGGGGAAACTGAACTATATTATATAAAAATGGATTTACCTAGGGGAGAGATACCAAAGCGGGGGGATAGAGACCACAGCGGGTGGGAGAGAGACAACGGCGGGTGGGGAGGAGACGAACAAAGCGGGTGGGAGAGGAGGGGGGGGTGGGCTCTCTGCGCATGCCTAAAACCTTGTCGTGTTGAGGTAGGACGCAGATCAGGACAGATCCTACACTGCATGTTTCCTTTTCCTGGACTTTGGAGGGGCATAGCAGGAGAACCATTGGGAGCAGAAATGTAAGGTAAGGATTTTCTTAAACTACATAGTTGGGACCAGTATGGTGTTACATTTTAGTTTTGGTGGTGGACATCCCTTTAAGAACTAACCCAAATTTTATACTCCAGAATCTGAAACTTGTCCATCTCAAACCGAATAAACTGCACTACACTAAATGATAAAGTAACTGTAACTGGATGAAATAACCCTGTGTATGTACATTGATTAGCCCACACCTCTGACATTGCCTATATGTCCGCTAAAAGGTTGGCTAGAAGCTTCAGTGGGTGTGACCAACTGTTTCAACGTAGTAAAGTTCCTGCAGTATCCTAGATGAGCATGTGTAGTGATACTAGACATAAAACACAATCCCGTTTAGAACGGTAAATTCCCAACACCATAATCAAAATGGAGGTGAGACCGATTACGGCTTTTATGTTAGTTCTCATTTATAACACAGATTAAATTAAATTAAATGTATCACCGATTGGTATCTACAGAACTGTTAGACAGAGTTTTCCCTTCCAGCACCATAACAAACTGTATTCAACTTTAAGTGGAACAATACTGTAATTTTGTAACCAATATCAATGACCTTTGGTTAAATAAAAAACCATCAGTGAGATTCAATAAAAGTTGTTATTGTTAAAAATGTTGCTCATGCGGTTCGGGCAAAATTAAGCACCATTTTTAAACGATAAGACTGGTATTTAATCTCCGTGCATGTGTTTTTAATAAGTATTTCCTGATTTCAAATATCCGGCTAACTTTGATATGACAATATTGGACACTGCCACCAGCGGCTTACAGTACAACAGTTACAAAGCTTCTAATTCTAACAGTGAGCCAGCATCAATCATTCAGGCAACCATGTTCCATTAGGAATGACTGACCTCAATCCTACTCGTTTTACTTTTTCTTACCTTAAGCATCTTTTCATCAAAGAGGGTGGTGTGCATAAGCATTATTGTAGTTTTCTGAAGGGATTTAGAGGACAAAACAAGATTCTCCCCACAAAGTTTTATTTGCAAGTTTTCTTAGGGCCTCTTGCCCCTCCTGTGAATCTGTGAAAAATATTAACAGAAAATGGCAATTCTAACGAGACCTATTTATATTCCGATATGTGTCAGTTTTGTGTATAAATATCAGATACACTTCAAGGGCATAAATGCATGGGGCCCGAACCCCCCTCTATATTGGAGGCTGGGTCCCTGACCCATCCCTTCCCCAGAGGTCTACGTCGCGTATGCAGTAAACTACGCAAGATCAGCTGTTTAATAAAAAGAAGAAAAAAAAGAAAAGAAGAAAGAAAAATAAAGAACAAGAAGGAAGAAAAAGGAAAAGAAAAAGAGAAAAAGAAAAAAAAGGAAAAGAAAAGAAAAGAAAGAACCGGACCCTGAACAGGTTCCAAACTTCCTTTCTGTTCTGGTGATATATACAGCTAATCGCTCATAACGCAACTCAGCTGTTTAAAAAACAGCCTGATCGATGAGTTTTCATGGGCCCTCTTATTTCTGGGGCCCCCCCGTGGGTTGAGGTAAGTTTAAGCCCTGGACCCATCCTTTCCACCACTTTTCACTTGAATCTATTATACATATATTATACAATCAGAGGCAATTGTACCTAAGGGCAGTGGCAAAAGGTGACCAATTTGAATGAACTGGGAGAACAGTCTCTATTTGGCCACTTCACAGCTATCCATAGAATGAATCGCTTAAAAACACATCAAAATCAACCCTTTAATATTGCAAATAGGCACAACCTAAACAATTCACATGCTAAGAGGAATTTACCACAAACTGTCAAATAAACTTCATAAAAAAACCGGACTGAGAAAAACTCTATTTTACCTGAATATGTTCATGTTCCAAGAAGTCCATTTCAGGCTCATGTAATCTGTAGCTGAACCCAGGTCCTTCAACTCATGATGTTTAGGAAAGTCCGTATCAAATGAGAAAGCAATGTGTATAAGTCCCCTGCTGAATATGCTAAATGGAAATAGATATTAGCTTTAAGATGTTTTGACAACACCACATCATAGCAAAGAAATTCAGTCAGATAGCTACTAAATATAAATACCATTGGGGAAAAGCTCTGAAGTTGAAAATACTCAAAACCAAATCTGTAATTACCTAACCTCCCTTTACTTCTGATTCCTGTTTTTTTATGCCTCCCAATAGAGTTCGCTGGATAATCTCTCTGAATTCATTTTCCTCCTTGTGTTCTACACTCGCTGCCCAGCGGTGTGATTATCCTTTTAGGCAAAGACTGGCATTGTCACTCAACATCTCCTCCAATCTAAAAAGGACAAACATTCAATGGTTTATTACAAACAAAAGCCAGGTAAGAGATGGACATTTACAAGTTAAAGGACTGTCTAAGCCCTTTACACAAACATCTTTACCTGCTATAAAAAAAAAAACCAAAAGCAGGATGTTATGTTTTAAAATTATCAATCCTCTTCCAGACAAGCTATTATACTAACAAGCTCCTCGCCCACCGCCGCGTCCGGTTTCCTCACTCCACTCCCTCTCACTGTTGGCTGCTGTGTTCTTTTTTCTGTGTCCTTGAGCAACCAAAAAACCGCAGTGGAGACGCTCCAGGATGGCAGTCATATTGGCTGGACGTCACTGTCACGGCCGCACGGGACTGCCTTACCCCGAAAGGGAGAGCCGCATCGGCGGGCGAGGATGACATGTAAGTATATACTTAGTGGTGGGAGTCGGAATTTGTATATTAAAACATAACGAAGTCCTGCTTATGTGGTTTTGTAGCAGGTAAAAATTTGGCTGTTGAGGGGTGGACATCCCTTTAAGTCTCTGCCCGTGTACAGAATTTGAAAAATATGGTCATAACACCTAAGATGTAGGATTTGTAATTTAATATTGATTTTCTTAGTGTGTTTTGACTATAACCAGAGGGTATACTGTGAGTTGCATATACATGTGCAAATCACATACATAGATTTACCTGTATAGTGTGGGAAGCAGTTGTACATAAGGGGTATAATATAGTTCAAATCGAGTGGTCTTCATTTTTCTTTAATACAACAGTGCATTTTGGCAAAGCGGTTATCGACATCAAAGTTAATGTCATCTAAGTGTCCCTCTGTCGAAAGATTTAGTTAAAGAAAAAACAAAAGAACAGGAAAGTTATCTATTTTGTAGACTCCCTCAAAGGCGGTGCAAGGTAAATCTTAAAATAAAGAAAGGCCCTAACCAGATAATTTTTAAGATTTTTGCCAAAAAACCTATATTGTGTATCAAATCGGAACATAACGAAATCTTAAAAATGCCGGTAACAATTGTCTTTCACCACATATGTAATGTACATAGCATGTAATAGAAACAAGATTGCCCCCCTCCCAACCTTAAAGCCACATCTGTGCATGTATTCCTAATGCAGGATCCAATTCTTGACAAAACCTGTAAGATGAAGCAATACATTTACAACCATTACATCCCATTATTACTAAAAAGGAGTCATTAAGTAGTTATCATTAAATGCAAAGTCGTTGTGTTAGTTATATCCAGGCACAAGTGTAATATCGGTTAATCTTTTCTTTAAAAGGAGGCAACAAGAATCAGCCCTGGAAAGAATATCAGCCCTCCTGTCCCTGGATTCTCATACATGGGACCTTTTTTTATAACCCTTTTTCAAAATCTTTTTTTTTTTTGTTACACAATTTCAGTGCTATATGTTATGCCAATTCATTGTAACTTGTTTTTTTAATTAAAGAATTTCCTGTCAAAATCAGTGGAACGATTTGACCTTTCGAACTTACACAAGGGTACCACAACCATTTCCCTATTTTCCATTTTATTCCATGCAGGATTCTTTTGTCAGTTGGAATAGATACCAGAGCTGGAGTGAGCATGGCACGGTAGGTTGCTACACAGAGTAACAATTATACTTAAAAGTCATAGTAACGATTTACTTAACTAGTAACAGATATCGTAATCCTGAAACGGGGTCACATAGTTTCTGGCGGATAATTTGTTCTGAATAACGCACAAAGTCTTGCCATTGGTTAAGGAAGCTTGAATGAGTTGAAAGTGTCTTAAAAGATTCTGTACTGTCCTCAGAATATCCACTTCTGTATCCTACAATAAAACATTCTATAAAAGACACATATTTATGTTTCCATTTGTACAATAGTAAAATTTAAAGTGGTGGTATTAAATAAAAATACAAAACCAAATCCTCCTACCTGGGCTGTATTACTTTTTATGTAAGTAGGAAATTATGAGGCAATAAGCACAGTACTTTCTCCTTTGTCCGGATAAACTTGTGATGTCTATTAAAAAAAAGTAAAACAGTTAAATTGAGGAATGAAAAAAAACAAAGAATTTTGTGACATGCATCTTTCAATTAGTAATTCATCCTATATATAACACCCTATGTGCGTCCCTGTGTCCGTGTGTGTGTGTCACTCTGCCAGTTCCCTATGGACTTACCACTGAGGGAGAGTCCCCTGCCTTTCCTATTGGACTTACCACTGAGGAGAGTCTCTGCGTTCCTATTGACTCACCACTAGAGGGATAAACCACCGCAACCAGCAGAGAGGGAGACAGCAATTAAACATGCCTGCAGGAAGGTTGCTTGGACCGGGGCCCCTGGATTGGGACAGAGGGGCCCCTGGATTTGGGACAGAGGCCCTTGGATTTGGGACAGAGGTGAGGACCCCTGGATTTGGGACAGAGGTGGACCCCTGGATTTTGGGACATAGGGGGGGCCCTGGATTTTAGGACAGAGGGGCCCCTGCTTTTGGGACAGGGGGCCCCTGGATTTGGACAAGTGGGCCCCTGGCCTTTGGGACCTAAGGGGTACTCTTGCCTTGGGACATGGGAGGACTATGCCTTAGGACACTAAGGGGGCACTCTTGGCTTCTAGCGTCCTTTTTGTAGCGGCTTAAGGCCATGTCCACCCCCCAAAACTAAACTATAATCCCCCCCCCACTACTGGCCCATTGGTAGTATAGTTTTTTAATAAATCCTTACCACCCTCCCCATCCCAGCTCATAAGGTTCTCCTGTAGTAGGTCCCCCAAAGTCCCCAAAACTGGCCACCCGATGATAGCAGAGTCCATATAGGACTCTGCCTCCTACCTGGGCCTTCCGAAGAAGTTTGGCATGCGTACTGCAGCCTCTCCCCTCCCGATTAGATTCCCCCCCTACCAAAAACCTTTTTACATACATTCCCCTGCTCCCCCCCACCACAAACCGCCATTTAGATTAATCAGAAATGCCAACATTATTTACCTTCCCTCTTGCCTCTGCCGCACTGAACTCCCAGCAGCGCTCCGGATTGGCTGCCGCTCAGCCAATCCCAGACGCCCTGCGGTCCCCCCGCCCCTCGTCTTGCATTTTCTCGCAAGCAGAGGGCCTGGCAGCGTGCGGAGGAAAGAGGGAAGGTAAGTAAAGTTTTTGGGCCTTTTCTGATATACTAATATAGCGGTTTTGGGCTGGGGGGACCAGGGTGAATGTTTTTGGGGGAGGGTGGAACATACCCTTTAATAAGTCTATAGTATATAAAGATAACACACTGTTGCTTACCAACCAACCTTCATATACTATAGTAGGACTAGGATAACATGCTAAGCGTAAGACAAGATGGTGGCACTGCCTCCCCTGTTATACATAGTTTTTATATGTTCTAAGTCCATATATGAAAATGGAAGAAGTTCAGAGACGGTCAACTAAGGGGAATGGAGGGATTTTGAACTTTGCGACATATAGACAATTAGGGCTGTTTACTTTGGAGAGTAACGACTGGTGTGGGATATGATCACTCTATACAAATATATAAAGGATATGTCCATACTAAAAAATAATATTTTAATATATAATAATACCAACCCCCGGTCCCATCCCCACCGCTTAAAACAACAACCCAAGAACGGGAAAAAAGACTGGTCTGCAAAAGAAAGATTGCAAAACGTGTGTATCTTAAAATTGCTGAACGTGTTTAATTATGTGGTTTGGCCTTTTCTAAGCTAAATAATGCCAAAACAATTAATTTGGGGGTTGTGACATTCCATTTAATGGGCCATAATAATAAAATTATTATTATAAATAAACATGATTCATGTTTACTAATGGTCTAAACTCATACAGATGAATCTGGACCTCCTTTTAGAATTGGAAGAAAATACGTTTCATATTCGTAGGAAAGGTTTTTTACAGCAAGAATGGTGAAACATGTGGAACTGCCTTCAAGAAATGTGAAACTGTGGAACTTCCTTCCCGCAATCTGGTAATGTCCAGTTCAATGCGTACTTTTAAAGTGGGCTGGATATTTTTCTAATAACCAAATAATTGGAGAATTTCGGTTATTAATACGTATATTGTAGGTCTGGTTAAATCAGGCATACTTTCGATTGCCATTTGGCGTCAGGAAGGGATTTCTCGCAATAATATATTTTGGGGCGATAAAAATTGGGAAGAACCATTTTGCTGAGGAAAGGTTTAAAGAAAAAACGCCATGCTGTTAAAATGAGGCAACTGAGGTCCTGTAGAATGGACCTTTCTATAATATTCCTGGGGTACCGAAAACAACAATATTTTTGGGGGTTAGTGAACGATACATTCTAGGGTTTAGCGAAGGCTGTGAATTTGACTTGTAGATTTTTTTGATAATTATCGAAAATACAGCCGCAAGTCTTGAAAAACAAGTAGTTCGACACACGAACAGGTTCAAATAGTTAGTTCTCGGCTTCGAGTTCGATTTTGTGTCCATCACTAAATAGTCCGGAGAGTCCAGTATCCATGCCAGAGCCCCAGCAGGTGGCGCTGTCAGGAAACCGATAAAACATCCCATAAGGGATCGAGTCTGTGGCAGATATCCTTTTGCCGACCAACGCATAGCTGTTGTCAATCGAACATGGGTTTGTGCCAGTCGTCTGATGCCTTCGTCTGCCCCAGAGGAAAGGATCCTCGGCAGGGAGGAGTCGAATATCCATGCTCATACAGGGCATTCGATGACTGTGGGTTAGACTTGTTGTTTCAACCAATTGTGTCGTATTGAGAACCTGGGATACATGTTGGCAAACTATCTCGCTGTATGGTGCCTGGATTACAGGTCGTCCGAAAAAAAAAAAAAAAAGACTAGATCCCTTGAGGAGCGAAAGCTTTCTGACACCATGCAAGTTGTTACACAGACATAAAACTCAGGGATCAATAAAAGGTTCTTATCGTTTAAATGGTGCTAATTTTGCCCCAACCAATCAGATCTTATTAACATTTAAAGCTACATCTGATTGTTGGGCAAATTTAGCACATATTGTTAAGATAAGAACTTTTATTGAATAACCTGTCTTGGTGTAAATTGGAATTAAGTGTCTGTTACTCTGCAAATCTGAGAAGCGGAGGTGGCCTTGACCAAGAGACCTGTACGCAGGCATCTTGTATCTCCAGGACGCTAGCAAAAAATCCAGGTTCGATGGCCCTTAACGTTTTTAAATGACGTCTTGAATTGAGTCCTCCCGACATGTAATTTTCGACCTTGAGGCGTCCAACACCTGCCTGAAGTACACTGTCCTTGCAGACATGAAAATGTTTGAGTACAAAACCAAAACCTCTGTGGGGCGGCACTGGTGCATCACCCACGAGTGAAGCAGAGCTTGTATAGGCCTGTTTAAGTGGCCTTGTGGCAAAGATACATCTGGAGTCTGTAGGAAAGATCGGGCTGGAGCAAGAGAGACAAACTCTAATCCTGTACCCCTGGGATAACCAATCACTTCAACTCCATGCATTTAAGGAAGGATTTCGGCCACGGCCTCCTGAAAAAATTGATAAGCATCCCCTATGGAAATGATGGTGGAGAGTAGTCATGCTGATTTGGGCTAGTGTCCCTGCGGGAACCAAGGCTCCTCTCTGCCAGTTCCAGGATGGCGGAGTGAGGGGGTGGCCCTACTGGGGAGGGGGAGCTCCTCGCAGATTCTAAGGAGTTCAGTGGGCCCTAAAGGATGGAGTCCATTGATGGTGATAAGCACCCAGAGGCACTTTTTGAAGTAATAAAGTACTATTTTTTTCCCCTGTGGCCTCAGCACTCAGTACTCCACTCCAAAGAGTGGAGTACCACGCTGCATGCACCAAGAGGCGGATAGGAAGAGAGTCCCGCCTCCTTGCCAATTCGGATTCTTGCAGAAAAGTTCCGGACAGCCAATAGAAAATCGGGGCTAAGCCTGCTCTGAGCAAGTGTCGTTTGCAAAGCCTAAGAGGGTCCTGCTTACCTGAATGCCAAGAGGGGGGGCATATCCTATTGTGCTGTCTTACTATTTAGAGATCATTAATTTGGCTTGAAAAAGCCAAATTCACTGTTCTATTTTCTTTCTCTTCGTTTATTCTCCCGCTTTTGGACCATAATCTCCTCCAACAGTTTTTTAGCGGAGACCATTAACTTCGGTTACGACGTGCGGGGCCTAATGGATAAGTGTGCTATCTTCTAGCTAAGGAATCCGTGGAAGCGTTACAGCGTTACCGGCGAATTTCCAACATTTCCCATAGACTATAATGTACCAATACTCAAATGTATATTCATTCAAACAAACTGGTGTTTTTTTTCATGGTCATAAATACAATGGTGATAACCCCCAACCCCACACACAGAAAAAAAAAAAAAAAAAAAAAAAAAAAAAAAAAAAACCCATGCACACCTACCTACGACCTACCCTTTTCTATCCCCATGGAAGCCTATTAAATGGTAACTAAGTCAAAAAGCTAATTTAGATTTTTCCCAAAAAAATAGTTTTTATATGTTAGAAACACAAAAAAGACCTACCCCTCAACAGACCCAGGTAACACCCACACCTACTAATCTACTTATCCATTCTGTGGTCAGCCATACTTAAAGGGTACTAAATAATAAAAAAACTATTTAGATTTAGCTCATAAAAGATTAGTTTTAATTATGGTTGTAAACACAAAAAAGACATAACCCCCTCACCAGACCATGTACACACACCCACTGCATTTCCTTATCCATTATCAGTGGGACACCATACTTAAGGTAACTAAAGTAAAAAACTATTTAGATTATACTCAATAAAAAGAGTTTTATGTTGTAAACACAAAAAAATACCCCTGCAATCCAGACCCCGGTACACACACCTACTTATCCATTCCAAGTGGAAGCCATACTTTAAAAAGGTAACTAAAGTCAAAACGCAAATTTTGATCAATAAATCAAAAATTTTTGTTTTTTTTAAACCCCCAACTGATACAGTAGAAAATACACAGCACTGACGCTAAGCCCCTCCATTACTGTGCAGCCATACTTAAAGGGTACTAAATAAAAAAACTAATTTTGACTCAATCATCAAAAAGGTTGTTTTTTGTTTTTTTTTAACCTCAACCCGCCCGGTACACCACCTCTACTTACTGCTCTACTTCTCCATTATTATGGCAAGCCATATGTAACGGGTAACTAAAGTAAAAAAAACTAATTGACCATCATCAAAAAAGTTATACATTTTAATCCCCCAACCTTATATGAATATACACCACACCAACGGCCTACCTTAATGCATGTGACCTATTAAAGGGTAAGTAAAAAAATGGTCATCATCACTGACATTATTGAGTTGCAAAATCGCAGCACAAACACAATTCCCTTCCAAAATGCAGTCCTTTCAAGCCAAATTCAAAGTTTAATACTTAAATTTTCCCTTTCTAGTTTTTGATTTGTTGAACTTCTTAACTTACATGAATCAATCACTTACTTTGAAGGATGTTCAGCCTTTTGCCAACCTGTGCACAAATTTTCTTTCCTTATTTTTGTCTGCATTCAGCATGCTCTTATTAAGTACTGGAGGACTGCAGCACACAGTGTGTATCAACATCAGCCTTACAAAACCAGATGTTGGGACTCTAGTTTACAAAAAAAAAAAAAGACTGTTTTTAAGTTGGTATGCCATTTTGGAATAGGCTAATGGTGGACAATATTAGCCGTGGAAGTTACTTTTTGCTTTCTTCTTACCATCATTTTGTAATCTCCACACAGCCAGAACCCAATCAATTTACCACAAGCAGGAACATCTTCTGTGCGTCAAAATCTGGGCTTTATTAGATTGCAGCTATATCTTAACAACAGTCCTGCAGTGCCGTCGATAAATTCTTTGTTGAAAGAAAGCAAATACATTTGCAAACACCACTTCAGGTGGTCGGTCTTTGTTTAGCCAACAAAGGAAAATACCTAGACAAAAATAATTAACTAACAATAAATACATTTAAACCTGAACATCATTTTGGGAGATAACTTGTTCAAGCAATAAGACTATACTGTATACACACAGGCCATATTCCTCCAGTCAGCGCTAACAGTCGATTGGTAAAACCCTTTTTTGTGGTGTCACCTAATGAAAACACTGTGATTAGGACAACATTCTTCTCCACCACGTCCATCCATTTTTTCCGGATGGAAAAAAATGTTTTGCCGAATTTTTCACACCCACAAAATTCAATTATGGTTATCGTGTTGAAATATTGGACATGGGTTTCACAGCCTGTCTTGCATTTTATTAATTAAAGGGCATTGCAGAAACCCTTGTTTTCAAAAATGAAATGTTTGTGCTGGAGAACGGTAAAAAGGTTGGGACTTGATTGACCAATGCCTTTATTCACCCACTCAATTACTATGTTAACTATGAAAGGCCCTAATCTCAGTTTTCTGAACTGTACTTTGGCCATGTAGGAAACCATGTGTCAGCGAGCGAATGGTAGGTGTCCCATTTAACACAACAGTGTGCCCAAATTTCAGTTGGAAAGCATTGACATGCCGATTTATCCTGGCTAGTTCAGCTGAGTCACATTTATTGTGGGAAGTCCATGTACCTGGATTTTTGCTCCAAACATAAATAATTTTCAGCAGAAGGGATGGAGAGTTTGGATTTCATCAGCAATTCTGCTGACCTGGGAAAGATAAACACAATTTTTCAGGCAGATAATTTTATCATCCATTTAGGGCGAGCCTGCCACTGCTGCACTGCAATCGTGCGACCGCAACACCTGCAATTACCATCTTCCGTGTGGATCACATGCATTGTGATTGAGACGGTTATGGGAATCGGCGAGTGCAGCTCAAAACAGCAATGTGTTTTCTGTGTGTGCTGCATTTAAGGCCTAAGCATTAGTCAGATGTAAAGTAGTAACATAACCAGTTTTAAGTAAGATTAGTTTTTCTAATAATGCAAGCACTTGCTGCTCAACACTCTCTAAAGACACAAAAGAACAACTCATAAGGGCTAGGCCGCACTGCTGCGATTTTTCTGCATTTGCGCATGCGTTTTGTGGCTTGTTTTTTTTCAAAATAATTGAAAACCGCTGCAATGCACAAAAACGTGCGTTTCGGGTGCGTTCCGCATTTTAATACTCGCATCACACCGCGATTTCATGTGCGATTGCGTTGGCTGCATGTGTGCCATGCCCTAGAATGTTTTTTTGCTAGACCAACAGGTTGGGCGGTCTGAACATCAATCACTGCAAAAGTAACCACTTCCGATCTTTCGAAGCCCTAATAGTTCTTATTAAGCTCTAATGGATTTTTTTATTTTAGTAAGATAAGCAGTTGATACAGGGAGCACTTACATTATTTACTTTTGCTCTTTAATACAGACTGGTTCTCTTATTGGAAATACTAATATGTCTTAGACTTCAAATAATTCAGGGTATTCAATAAGTTCTTATCGTTTAAAATGTGGCTAATTTTGCCCCAACACCATCAGATGTTAGCTTCAAATGTTAAATAAATCTGAATTGGTTGGGGCAAAATTAAGCCAACAAAAATTAGCAACAAAAAACGAAATAAAATAACATAAATAGAATTGCTAAAGCTTGTTATTTGATCAGATATTTCAAGTCACAGAATGCAGATTGAGTGTGTATTTAGAGATCAGACAGTTAACCTGTGGCCACCCAACAGCCTTAAATGCTGCATCATCTCGTCTTAGAGAAGGGGAGGCATCTCAAGTCCTGTGAAAAAATCTTCTACATGCGTTGAGTCCAGACTCTTAATTCTTTAAAATGGTTATACAATTTGACCTGTATCTGAAATTTAATACAAAATATACTAAGATAAAATGGCATCATAAAATAATGTAACGAATATGATAAATCACAGCCTTGTTTAAAAGGTTTTTTAGTCGAGTTTGCGCAACTAATCTATCTGGTACACACAGTAGCAAATCTTCAAAAGATGACAGACAGAATCTTACATTGTCTCATGTCCTTCATCTTTGAAAGATGTGGCTACACAGTATGTCACAAGCGCTCTCCCTATATTAAAGATATAGGGAGATCACTCGTGACTGGAACACCCTAATATCGTGGACGACTCCTATTTTTTAGTAACAGGGGGGAGACATTGAACTTCGGAAATTTTCATTTTTTGTACCTTTTTTCGATGTTGAAATGGAGCAATTGTTGGCAGGAACTGTTGTACGGAATATACACACACATTGCTTGTTGTATGTGTGTACCCAGCTTTAAAGCATTTGGCTAAGAACAAACAAATCCACCCATAGTACTGTAACTGACACTCTCTGCCTCCTCATCACCTATTATGAAACTATGGTAAAACCACTTCTCTACCCACTACACAGACGGACTATCAATTTCCTAGCAACACAAAGAAGCTAGATAGGAAGGTTCCAAATACACCTGATAGGCGGTAACATACGGGAACCATTTTTTCAATCCCGACCGATCATTAGCCACAAGCGAGCAGTCGGCCAGAGGAATCCTGTCGGTCGCAGCGAAAATGGCACTGCTGCCTGACTATAACCGCTCAATCAGTTAATTTTACTATAACTGAGAATTATCTGCTTAGAAACACCACAGGAGACTCAATGGAAAGTTTTTATTGTTAAAACTGGTGCTAATTTTTGCCCCAACAATCAAATTTTTATTAAAGCCTTGGTACCCTAGTACATATCCTTGAAAGATGACAGATAGGTATCTGCAATATCCTGTCCTCTTTCAAAGATCTGCATACACACCTCCTCGAGCGTTCTCCTGTCCTATGCACATCATAGTGAAAACGCTCGGGACGGTGTTTCCCTCTGGCAGACTCCTCTATTTTCGCGGCCAGGCGAAATTTTCGGTCTTCGCGAGCGTTCGGCAACCCTGTCCCAAAACATACAATTTGAAATATAAAAAAACTAAGTTACAAAATAACTTCACCCTTCAGTAGCTAAGTTTAACAACTGCCCCTCTGTTAATAGTTGTGATTTAAGATCATAAATACCACAGTAAGTGTTAATTAAACCTTCCAATGGTGTTTTCCCGAGAAACGTTCAGGCCCATACTCTAATCTTCTTTGTGAAATTTTTAAACTAGATCTTGAATTTTTCCTGAACCTGGCCCTTTTTACTAGAGCACTAAGTGTTTAAAGATGTTCCTTGCATGTATTATTACCTGATTAGTAAAAATGTTGTTATTTTATTGCCTTCTAATAACACCCTACCATCTAATGAAGCGGTAATTAACACAGAAAATACTGCTTGGTATTTCAGCACATAATCTAATAGTTATGAGTTACAAATCTGTTAAAAAACAAGTTAAGAATCTATGAGGATGTGATTACAAGTAAGAGAAAAACAAAGATGTTATAATGTTTTATACAAACATGTTACACACTAGTTAGGTAAAGTATTTGACTGTAAAAATAAACAACAATAGATATTCTAAAGATCAACATTTAGCCCGACAATGCAACAAATTATTTACATACAAAATAATCACCTTGACTAATAAAATGTTATGCATAACACATATCATACATACCTTCTCTATCTCTCTCTATAAACTCCATATAGTTGGTCACTCTCCACTCCGGATTTTGGGCCCGGTACTACCAAATGTACATGTATATTCATGAAGGAAGAATTGGTGTAAAAAATGTGCAGACCTCCAATAGAAACTGACTTGGTGTGACTCCTATTTTCACCATAGACTGCAGTGAAGTATAGACACTCGAGGATTTTATTCAAACACGGTCGGCTCTGTGCATGGAGCCTTTATCAACTTGATAAGGCTCCACGCACAAAGCCGAACTTGCCATTTTTGTTATGTTTGAAAAACTCCGGGCTGCCTATCCTAATGAGGCAAGGTGAGCAATTAACAGACAGCCCCTGTAGGGATGCAGCATTTGATGCCAGAAATAAAAAAATATTTTTTGGCATCATGGTGCCAGGCCCCAAATGGCAGTTTGAAAAAAACAACATTTTTCGTGGGTTCTGTCACTTTAAATAGCAGGTAAGCATGAATTTTCATTGCACAAAGAAATGCACAACGACTACCCCCCCTCCTTTTGACTTGGCACTTCATTTGATCAAATCTATTCTGTCAGCCTTGCATGATCAAAAATCACATTCGGCATCATTTACCAGTCACGGTGGGCATCTTACCATCATGTTGGCATCTAATACCGTCATTGTGAGCACCTAATACCAGTCAGACTGTGGGCACCTAATCCCAGTCACTGTGGGCAACCTAATACAGTCACTGTTGGCACCTAATACCAGTCACTGTGGGCATTATTTAACCGCCATGTGTAAAGCCACCTCCACTTCTAACAAGCATCACCCACTTTCAATTATAAACTCACACCCGTTACAACGGCGTGGTAAGGGGGGGCAGCATTTGGGATTTTTTTTTCATGGGCAAAATCTAAGCCAAAAGGGGGGCTGTGGAGCACTTCTGTGCAACATTTACTATTACAAATAGTGTAAGGCTACTGACTGCCCAAAACATTAGAACAAACAAGAAAAGAGACATCAATGCACATTCTTGGACCATTATCATAATTTTATGCTAGTCCAAACATAAAAACATGGGGGTTTTAGTACAATTTCTGCAATAAAATGAAAAGCCTTCCACACAGTCAAGGTAACCCCAGTAATGGAAGGGTCCCTACAATTTACCTTAGGTCTTTATCTGATCGGGCTGACACCCTGCTTGTTTCATTTTTGTTGGAAGGTTGTCTCCCTGACCGTGCAGTACCAATGCAAGGTTAGCTTAAATCTAAGCACATTTATTGACCTCAAAGCTTTCAGATGTCTTTATGATTTGGGGGAAACGAGTGCGGAGAAACCCACACAAGCACAGGGAGAACTAGAATACAAGCTACAGCTCCTTGCAGATGTATTCAAGGGTGGATTTGACTCCGACTTCAGAACTTATAGTTATAGTCTGCCTAAAACATTTGCACCTTTAACAGGTAATGTTGGAAGGTATATATAACCAAGAAGTCATATTTGTATACCCTCTGATATAGTTTAAACAGAATGGATGTGCTCTGCTTATCTTACTGTGGTAATATGCTGTAGAAACCATGAACGTACCTACTTACAGCCTGGTTTTGTTACATATGTTAATGTTCCAAACAATCACATACTTTCCTCTCCCTAAGATAGAAATATATTACAGTGTTCTGATTTATATAGTGTGAGCAAAGTGGAATATATGTGTTAGTGACTAAATCAAAGCAGTGCTATCACCCATCTTCTGGCCCCCTATAAGCTGATAGAAACAATCCTGATACAGCTCAAGGCAATAAAAGAACTGAGTTTTCACATTGTATGATCCCTCTCTCTGAAACTGAATCTGTTATGGCCATGAGAACCAAAATAACTGTGAAAACACAAAAAAAATGTTGTTCCTGTCTCATTAACAAACACTTTTAGACATTAGCCCTCAGATAAGATGCTAAGGATTAAGGTGGCATTCATTAGTCTTTCTTTTGCTAGAGAAAGCGTAAAGGCCCACTCGAACTATATAATGCAATTGCCTACACATGATTATATCTGGCGGCTCATGATTAATATACATGCTTTTTAAAGAATGTGTCGCTCTGGTCATAGGTTCATTCTCAGGTCTACATTTGCAATTTCTACTACACAACGTGTCTTCTCTGCTATTTAATCTGCTAGACAAAAAACTGCAGCGGTCAACAACTCTCTTTTAAGGGGAATGTGCACTTTTAATTAAAGGCACTTTACAGGGAATTCAATTTGTGTGGCAGCGTTACTTACCTTAGCTAGATCCCCCTCACCCACGACACAATACTGATGCCAAACGAGATTACGTCATTTATTGCATCGCGGGATCGGGCTTAAGGTAAGGAGCGTGACTTTATGCTCCACAAGCTGTAGCTAAGTTTTCGCGCTACGAAGTACGCAAACTTAATGCTACAGGTTTGGAATCTTGTGCAACAGCGCTATTCCCAAAAATTTTCCAAACATTCGAAATGGCGCTGGCTCTAAAAGTCGCCTAAACCCCCCCTTTAACAGAATTTTTTTTCAGGTTACGTGGGTTGTAAGACAGAAATGGGCTATATTGTCTCCCCCTAAGTAATACTATACTAAGTGCCCTTTAATTTAAAAGTGCCATCCCTTTAAAACAACTCCCGTCATGCTCTAGCTGTCATCTAAATCCAATTAACAGCAGTAATAAAAGTGGTGTTTCCAGCCGGCCACATCACTAGCACCATTACTCACTCCACCACCATGGCCAGTTTGTATCCTACTGCTTCAAGTGGCACATCGCCCCCCCCCCACCTCTTTATCAATCAAGCCACATTTCTGAAAGAAAACCTTTTCTCTCCCCAAGGTGTCCCTAGGTACAGGAAAGGACAGAAAAGGGTGGAGTCTTTAAATAGCTTCAGAATTTTTTTTGGGGGGGGGGTGGTCTTCTTACCACAGCACTCAGGTGATTGTCACACTACACACTTTCGTTCTTTTTATCCTGACTGTCTGTATCTGACAGATGCAGATACATCATCACAGGCTTGTTTGAAAGGTATGAGAGCTCTTTTCAATAGAGGGAAGGCACGTTTAGCCTTTAAGAAAATCTTCACTGGGGCTTGATTTATGGGTGTGAAAACATGAGTATGCAAATAATCTGTCAAAAAAAGTAGATGGGAATACTAGGGTCCCAAGTGACTAAGAAGGAGGGTGGTGCAGTTGGAGCAGTTACTAAACATGAAAAATTCAATATAAACAGGCACAGGTTTTGATCCCCCTTTAAATAGTGAATCAAAATTTGGCCTTAACAGTGTCTCTTATTTTAATAAGTAAAGCTTGCCTGCAGGAGTTGGCATATTTCACATTTTAATTCTGGGCCCATACTGTTATCTGGTCCCATGTAAGATGTTTAATTTCATTACCTTTTCTCTCGGTCTACGCATGCTGACCCTGCAGCGGTCATCCAATAATATCGCACATATCAGGAAGGTACCACTTATCAGGCCAGTGACCAATGTCATTTAAGAAACTTTCCAAACTATTCAGTATCCATGATTTGTCGACCCAGAGAAACACCTTTGATAGGTCCAGGTCTCAACAGTTGTAACCTGAGAAAGACCACTACCTGTGAAAACGAATGGAAATTACCGTTATAATTTACTTTTTTTCACTTAACATAAAATCCAAGAACATTTCTACACTGGCCATTTGCCTACCACTATAAAGAATTAACTCATAGGTAAGAGCATTTAACCAACATCAATCAGAACAGGGTTTCTCAGCTACTAAACACATTTAGCCAAGTTATAACAATATTAAATTTGTATCATTTTTTAGCATAGTTTAGCTAAAACTGACCCGATAAGATATCAAGGGAATTTAAAACACACACAGTTTACCATTACATGATAGGGATGGTTTGCAGAATAACTATGTCAGTTAACCAACATCTTGTGTCCACTAAAGTGCTCCTGGTTTCCAGTGTCAACCGACCCTACCCAACTTGATGATGTGTTTAATGGTACACAACATGGTTAACGTATAAACATGCACATGCTATTGAGTGAGGCCAATTGCAATGTGCATTATTTTCTGATATACTAAATCATATATTTTTCCTGCTGATCGCTACTAACCTCAATTGATTTCAAAAATGTTTATGATAAATAGTGTAAAGTGGAGGAAAGGTCAGCATCCCAGTAGAATATAACTTCATACCGTCTTTCAGATGCCTCACAGGCTTCAAACATGAGATCGAGGAACATTGGATCTCCTCAGCTTGACGCACCCAGCAAGGACCTTAAACATAGACATCCGAGCTCCTGCTGAAGACTTTCCTTGTGTTTTGCTGCCAGTCTTGCTTCTCATGCGGCCATCAAAGAATTCTTACAACACAGGGAATTAATTTTACACAAACTGACTAAATGTAATATGTTTCATAACCTTTAACCTTCACAAATACAAACCTCATTAGACAATGAATAACATCTGCTCTGTTAAAATTTTGACTACTGAAATTCTCTTTTGAATATACCAATGGACTATTTTCTCTTGAAGCTTTTAATCTTCCAACAATCCTTTCCAGATTTTCTCTGTGACGAATCAGATTAATAAAATTACAGGCAACATGGATATTAGTATAAACACATGTTTAAAATAATAAATCAAGATTAAAGAAAGAATTTAGGTGGAAAGAGTTTAAAGGCACTTTGGTCTCAAAACAATTTCGTTTTAAATAAAGCCTGCATCAGTATTTCCTTTAAAATGAGCCGACATCACATCTCTGACTTGGGTACCTATACCTGTCTGGTATATTGTACTTGGGAATTCCTGGACAGAAGCGTGCGTTGGGCGGTACCTATACTTCGGTTATCATTGTACTCTGGAAATCTCATGGACAGCTGCAAAGATGCGGTACCTCATACTGTCTTGGTATCATGTACTCTGGGGAATCTCTGGACAGGAAGCGTGGGGGTACCTATACCTGTCGGGTATCATTGTTACTCTGGGGAAATCTCCTGGAACAGGAAAGCGTGGACATGGTACCTGTACATGTACTGGCTAATCATTGTACTCCGGGTTATCTCCATGGAAGGAAGCCGTGGCCCCTCGTGTACCATACTGTCTGGGTTAATCATTGTCCCATCTGGGGAATCTCCTGGACAGGAAGCGCCAGAGCATGGTCCTGTACCTGTTGGTATCATTGATACTCTAGGGAATCTCCCTGGAAAGGAAAGCGTGCTAAGGTACCTCTACCTGTTCCAAGGTATAATTGTGTACTCTGGGGAATCTCCTGGACAGGAAGCGTGCGGTAACCTATCCTGGTATGGTTCATTGTACTATGGGGAATTCCTGGACAGGAAGCGTGCGGGACCTCTACCTGTATGGTATATGTACTACATGGGGAATTATCCTGGACAGGAGCGGGAGGCTCCGGGGGTAGGGGTACCTATACCTGTGGGGATCATTGTTACTCTGGGGAAATCTCCCTGGACAGGACGCAGTGCGGGTACCATACCTGTCTGGTATCATTGTACTCGGGGGGGAATCTCCTGGACAGGAAGCGTGGCGACGGGGTACCATACCGTCTGAGATCAGTGACTTGGGATCTCATGGACAGGGAACGCGTTGCAGTAACTCCGATAAGATAGTAATGCTAAAAAACTATTACCTAACTGTTATTCCCGTCTTTAACGCTCTATTCCGATTTACCCATAGCTGTACTCGCTTCTCTGAACAATCTTGGTCTTTGTAGTATTTATAATAAGTTAATTGCTCGAGCGGAATTAATCTTCTATCCGCTATCATGAGAAACCATAGAAAAGTCCATGGTAATGTGTTCACTCTCCACTGTGTAGAATCTGGTAGTGGGTAATTCACATAGCTTAGCTTATAGTCTTAGGATTCGATTAATCTTCCTGGAGGTGACTCCTTAAGGAGAAACGCCAGGAAGATGGTCCTATAACTTTGATATCGCATCTTATTCACCGACCTACTTTTCCCACCCCCACATTTATATAGGTTATCATGCTCCGATACCCGCATGTAACCTCTAGGTAGCTGTGGAAATCCAGTTATAACGTCTGTGGCTTGAATATGTCCACGGTCCACTTATGGTCTCTGTACTTCCAGAGTGTATCACTCTGGGGAAAGCTCATGGAAAGGAAGCTGGGGACCGATTAAAGTCTGGTTTCCACGTCATTGTACTCTGGGAGGAACATCTACTGGACAGGAAGTCGGGTTGCTGTACTATACCTAATGTCTGGTTACATTGTACTCTGGGGATACTCCTGGACCGGAAGCGTGGGAGCGGTACCTTATACCTGTCTGGTATCATTGTACTCTGGGGAAATCTCCTGGAAGGAAGCGTTGCAGTTTACCTTATACCTGTTGGTATCATTGTACTCTGGGGAATCTCCTGGACATGGAAAGTTGCGGTACAGTGTACCTGTCTGGTATAATTGTACTGGGTAATCTCCTGGACAGGAAAGCGTGCGGGGGTACTATACCTGTCTGGGATATTGTACTCTGGGAATCTCCTGAAGGAGGTGGGGTGGATACATACCATGTCTGGATCATTGTATCTGGGATCTCCGGTACAGGAAGCGTGGGGTACCATACCTGTCTGGTACATTGTACTATGGGGAATCTCCTGGACAGGAAGGTGCGGTGCGGTACTATACATGTCTGTATCATTGTACTCTGGGGAATCTCCGCGACAGGAAGGCGTGCCAGGGGTACATACCTGTCTGTATCATTGCGTACTCTGGGGAATCTCCTGGAAATGGTAAGCGTGACGGGTACCCTTATAACCTGTCTGAGTATCATTGTACTCTGGGGAATCTCCTGGACAGGAGCGTGGGGTACTATACCTGTCTGGTATCATTGTACTCATGGGGAATATCCGGGACAGGAAGAGTGCCAGAGAGCTACACTATACCCATGATACAGGTATCATTGTACTCTGGGGAATCTCCTGGACAGGAAGCGTGCCAGGTACCATAGACCTGTCTGGATACAGTGTACTCGGGGAATCTTAATGGACAGGAAGCTTGGGGTACTATACTGTAGGTATCATTGACTCGGGGGAAGCTCCTGGACAGGAAAGCGTGCACGTTGGGGTTACTTTTATACCTGTCTGGTATCTTGTACTCTGGGGAACTCCCTGGACAGGAACAGGTGGGGGGGGTACTATACCTGTCTGGTATCATTGTACTCTGGGGAATCTCCTGGATAGGAAGCGTGCCCGGTACCTATACCGGTCTGGTGTTCATTGTACTCTGGGGAATCTCCTGAAGGAAGCGGTGGGGTACCCAGCATATACCTGTGATGGGTATCATGGTACTATGGGAATCTCCGCTGGACAGAAGCGTGGTGGTAACCTATACCTGTCTGGTATCATTGTAATCGGGGGAATCTCCTGAGACAGGAAAAAACGTGGCTTCTTGGACATATACCTGTCTGGTTGGTATCATGGTACTCTGGGGCATCTCTGGACAGGAAAGCGTGGGCCGTAATTGTTCAAGTAGTTACCTATTACCTGTCTTGGTATCATTGTACTCTGGGAATATCCGGACAGGAGCAGCGGTGAATGTCACCGTGAAGGAATGATGTCACAGTGAAGGAATGAAATGTCTCCGTGAAGGAATGAAAATGTCACCATGAAGGAAGGAGTATGAAATGTCTCTCGTGAAGGAATGAATGTCTATGCTGGAAGGAATAAATGCACCGTGAAGGAATGAAATGTCACCGTTGGAAGGAATGAAATGTCACTGTGAAGGAATGAAAATGTCACCGTGAAGGAAATGAAATGTCAACGTGAAGATATGAAATGTCTGTGAAGGAATGAAATGTCAAGGTGAACGAATATGAAAGGTCTCCTGTGAAGAATGAAATGTACAGTGAAGGAATTGAAATGTCTCTGAAGGAATGAATGTCTTGTGCAGAAGAAATGTCACAGTGAGGAATGAAAAATGGTCACAGTGAAGGAATGAATGTCTCTGTGAAGGAAATGAAACTGTCTCTGTGAAGTAATGAAATGTCACAGTGTGAAGAATGGAAATGTCAGGGTGAAGAATGGAAATTGTCTCTGTGAAGAATGAAATGTATATGTGAGGAATGAAATGTCAATGTGAGGAATGCAAGTCACTGTGAAGGATGAAAGTCTCTGTGAAGACATGAATGTCTCGTGGAAGGAAGGGAAATGGTCACAGTGTGAAGGAATGAAATGGTCAGTGTGAAGGAAATGAAATGTAAGTGTGAAGGAATGAAATGTAAGTGTGAAGGAATGAAAATCTAACGTGAAGGAATGAAATGTTCAGTGTGAAGAAGTGAAATGTCACGTGAAGGAAATGAAATGTCTCTGTGAAGGAATGAAATGTCTCTGTGAAGGAATGAAAAATGGGGGGTTTTCACAGTGAAGGAATGATGAAATGTCATGTGAAGGAAGGAAGAAATGTCAGTGTGAAGGGAAGGAAAATGTCACTGTGAAGGAAGAATGTCAGTGTGAAAAAAATGAAATGTCACTGTGAGAATGAAATATTCTCTGTGAAGAATGAACTGTCACTGGAAGGTAATGCAAATGTAGGGTGAAGGATATGAAAATGTCACTGTGAAGGAATGAAATGTCGTGTGAAGGAATCGAAATGTCACCGGGAAGAATGAAAGTCTCGGGTTCGCACAGGAATGGAAATGTCCAGTGTGAAGGATGAAATGTCACTAGTGAAGGATGAAATGCAGTGTGAAGGAATCAAATGTCACTGTGAAGGATAAATGGTCAGTGTGAAGGAATGGAAATAACATAGAGGAACATGAGCTAAACTTCAAGGTTGAATTAAAGACATACATCCATCAAGTCCAACCTATTCACTTTTTTTTTTTTTTTTTTAACCCTACCTAACAGTTGATCCCGGGAAGGGCAAAACCCAGCTAAAAAAGGGGGAAAAAGTCCTTCCTGATCCAAAACGGCAATTGGAAAGGATCCCTGGATCACCCAGATGTATGCATTAATACCTAGTAATTCTCAGATATTCTTTAGCTTTAGAAACGATCAGCCTTTTTTAAAGGTATTCAATGAAACTTGGCCATGTTTCACCGTTCGCACTGTAAAGAAACTTTCCTAACCTGAAGTGCAACTTCTTTTTTCCAACCTTAAAGGATAGTCACGAGTCCTCTGATATGACATCCCTATTAGTGAAAAAAACCAAGAACCAGAGAGTTCAAGTATGGGCCATAATAGATTTGTACAAGGTAATCATTGTCCCCACGCAACCAGCGCTTCTCCAATGTAAACACGCCCAACTTGTCTAATCTGCCTGCATATTCAAGCCCCTCCATTCCCCTTATTCATTTAGTTTGCCCTTCTCTGAACTGCTTCCATTCCAAGGATGTCCCTTTTGTATATGGGATTCCAAAACTGCACCGCATATCCAAAATGAGACCTTCACAGTGCATTTGTGAAGAGGGACGAGAGCGAGAGAGAATTAATCATTTTTCTATCTTGGAATCTAATTCCCCTCTTATACACGTGACAAATCATCTTGCTAGCTCTAGCCCGTTTGCTGCTGGCCCTTGTTTGCTACAGCTAAAGTCTGTGTTATCATACCAGGAACCCCCAAATTATTTTCCATTGGAGATTAGATTCACTTAGCAACAGAGTTAATTTATGGTGAGGGTTGACACGGATTATAAATCCCAAATGCATCACCTTACATTTATCAACATTGAATCGCATCTGCCATTCTGCTGCCCATTGTGATAATGTCTATTAGGTTGCGTGCAAGCACTTGGCACATCATGGAAGTGTCCCAAAGGCTCTGCAAGAATTTAGTGTCATCAGCAAAACAACAGAGACCTACTGCTCCTCATGCCCCCACTTATAAGTCATCTGATTAGAGAACAGATATAAACCGGAAGCGGACCCCGTATCAGAACCCTGAGGGCCACCGCCTTAGAACTTTTACCCCCATAGATGTAGCCCCATTAACCACCACTCTCGTTTCGGCTCCAATAACCAGTTCTCTATCATGTCTCTGTGCAGAATGAAATGTCTCGTGAAGGAATGAAAATGCATCTTGTGAAGGAATGAATGTTCTCTGTGAAGGAATGAATGTCTCTGGAAGGAATGAATGTCTCTGTGAAGGAATGAAATGCATCGTATGAGGAATGAATGTCTCTGTGACGGAATGAAATGTTCTCTGTTGAAGGTATTTGACAATTGAGTGATTGACTGAGTAGGGGTAGAAATTATGACCAACTGCCTTCTGATTCTGTAATGTGTTGAGCGCTTTAGTTGCACTTTAACATGGACAGCAGAAATTACCATACAGTGCAGTCCCATACATGTTGTAATAAAAAAAAACCCAAATCCAGTGATTCTCATTACTGTATGGGAATTCTGCTGTGCCATTTAAAGGGCAATTAAAGCCTCAAAACAATACAGAACGAAGGCAAAAATAGAATAACAGTATGATTCAGTTTTGTTTTTTAGTTGCACGCTCTTGAATGGCAGCCGATTTCCCTCTTGATTGGTATTACTGCTATGAGAATTCTGCTGGGCCAATTGTAAAAGACCTACCCTAAAGCCTCCAAGATGTTTGGAAACTAAAAACTCCAGCATGCTTTAGTAGCTGGGCAGTTGTGTTTCCCAAACATCTGGACCCACACCCTCCTACCCAGTTCAGTGGGTACTTCTGTGTCTCCTTTCCTGAATCTGTCTAAGAGTTATTATCAAGTCGGGTTCGGAAGCTCCCCGTACCTTCAGAACTACATGAAATGCCTGGCCGAACTCGGTTTATACTCGAGTCAACACTTACATGAGAAACCGGACACCGCTCGCTCTCTCCCACGTCCTATACTGAACTCCCACACCAGAGTTATAGGGGTAGCACGTAGAAGGTGATCTGCGAGGAGTGGCGAAAGGATTTCTTCAGTAAGTGACTGGACTCGAAGCTATAACCGAGTTCGGTGTTTTGTAGGTGTTTTACAGACTGAAAACAACTTGGTTTATTACTCAGTATATACGTATTCCAATGGCACAGATCTCGGCTTAGGGTTTTCCTATACCTTTTGATTATTTAAAAATCGGATAAATATAGTATTTTTCTAAAAGTATATTTTAAAAAGACAGTATGAATAATTACAATAATTAAAATGTAATTGGTAAAGTGAGATTCTATGTATCCTGTATGGTTTCTCGTTATTCTGGTTTTTATTTCCGTCCTGTCTTCTACGTTCTTGTACCCCAACATGCTCATTCTATTAATAGTTTGATTTGTCTCAAGTCTTTTCGTGTTATCAATTATGAGCTACCGGGTGATAAATGGGGAGCAAAGTGTTGATCTGTTCAATGTTAATGAAGGCGGCTGTACATTTATATTATGCCCGGTTAAATGTCTTCACGGACGTGATACTACGTTCCCCGGTATAAATTAGAGAAAAAGGCTTAATTACTTTCTGCCTACTAGAAAGCGTACTCCTATAGTTGTCGCATTCACAACAGGAGTCATAACAGACTAATAAGCCATATTCCAAGAATTTATACCGGGACGAGGATCCGCCGCCGCGAAAACGTAAAGGAATATAAATGTACAGCCGCATCATTACCTTACAGTGGAACGTTCGTTTATTAATGGAACGTCAGTCATACGAATTCTCATGATGTGGTTAAATACCCGCATGGTATTTATAGGGGAGGATCGTTGTAAATCTACATAGTGTTCATAGATTTGGATAGTGATCATATTCGTTAATCGAGCATTAAAGGCGCAGGTATACATGAATAGTGATGACCGTTCGCCTTTAGAAATAGGGCCCTAAATGTTTCTAACTATTAGTAGACCAGCAAAAAAGGAACATCTGATTGGTTGAGTGGCAATTTAACTTTAACAGCTATGAGGCAATTGTAAAAATGCAAAATCCCACGTTTTATAAAATGACCAGTAAAAATTCTACTTTATTGCTGTATTTTACAAGCGAGGAATAGCATTAACATGGTCTCCAATAGTTCCAATTAATTTATTGCTTTTGATTTTGCGATAAATGTGCACAAACTAAAAATATTGCATCTTGTTGTCCCACTATTTCTAACATGTTTATAAAGGAGCAATCAGCTGATGTGGATATCGAGGTTTATGACATACTCCAGGTCCTAACCATGGTAATGGAGCGCAATCAGCAAATAAGTAGCTACTGGGATATAAGAGGAGACTGGTATACCAGCGTAATTGGAGCAATCAGTCAGTAGCTCATCAGAGGAGATACACGGTATTTGTCCGTCTTGGTTCAGGTCGAACATCATTAAAACGTTTTATGAGGGGGGGGCGATATCCACAGAGTTCGTAGGGATAACCAGCTTATCTCCTTTCGCCAACTCTCTATTTATCTCAGGATTGTATACAGGGTTAGGGTAATGGAAAGAATCAGCGTGCTATCGAGGAGAAGGGGAGATTTTTTACTATACCCAGGGTAATGGAGCATACCAGTGTGCTATAAGGGAGATTAGCCAGGCTATAATGGGCAATCAGTGTGCTTCACGAGGGCAGATTTTATTACCAGGTAAATGTCGGAAGCAATCGAGGTGTTTTGCAAATCAGAGGCATTAACCAGGGGTTTAAGGGAGCACTCGTGTGTGCTTATCAGAGGAGAAAGAGAAGATGATCTATACCAGGTAATGGAGCATTAATGGATAGCAATCCAGCTGTTGCTATTCAGAGGCGATTATACAGTAATGGAGCAACAGTGTGTGCTATCAGAAGGATCGTAGTACAAGGAGGTTGGGTGGGTGGTGTAAGTAATTGGAGCAATCAGTCGTGCTCTCAGAGTGGAGTGCAGGATTAAAATGTCTTTTTTATACCAGGTTTGCGGTTAATGGAGACAACAGTTTATGACTATATCAGAGGATTGATTTCTAGATTGGGATTTTTATCCCCAGGCTAATGGAGCAATCCAGGGTGGCTCTCAGAGGAGATTATTTAGATTATTGATTAAGATTATACGGGTAAGGTAATGGAGCAATCAGTGTGTTGCATGCAGCGAGGAGATTATCATATATGTGTTTTCTAGAGATTTTTATACCAGGTAATGGAGCATCAGTCTCAGTGTTTGTGATATCAGAGGACGATATACCCAGGAATGGAGCAATAACAGTGTGGATAGTTCAGAGGACGAGTTTATACCAGGGTTTTTAGAGTAGGAGCCAATCAGTTGTGCTCTTCAAGAGGGAGAATTATACCAAGGTACATGAGCAATCAGTGTGCTATCAGAGGGATTTACCTCGTTTAACGTGAAGAGAAAGGTGCATCAGAGATTATACCAGGTTAATGGAGCAATCAGGTGCTATTCAGAGGAGATTTAGATCCTCACCAGGTATTAATGGAGAGCAATCGGAGTGTGCGACAGAGGAGATAAATTATCCAGGGAAAGGAGAATCAGATGTTTAGTGCTTCAGAGGGAGATTTATTCTATACAACAGGTATAATGGAGCAATCAGGTGCTATCGAGGAGAGAGAAGAGTATATATACAGGTAATTGGAGAGCCACATGACCAGATGTTTGCAAATGTCTCTTCAGACGGAGGATTTGTCTTATACACGGGAATGGAGAAGTTCTCATCGGTGTGCTATCAGAGGAGATTAGGCAGGTAGATGACTAATCCTCTCAGAGGGAGATTTACCAGTATGGAGCAAATAGTGAGTATAGTGAGTTACGTTAGAATCGTGTGCTTTCAGAGGAGAATTATACCAGGTACTGGAGGCAAACAGTGTGCTTGTTATCAGAGGAGATTTATACAGGTAAATGGGAGCAAGTGCTAGTGTGCTACTCAGAGGACGATTAACCCGTATGGTTAATGGAGCAATAAGTGTGCTTATCAGAGGAGATTCCAGGATCATCAGGTGCTTCAGGAGGAGTACCAGGTAGAGATCAAGGCTTGAGGGTGATACCAGGTAGTGGAGCAATCAGTGGCATCGGAGATATCAGTGTGGAGCATCAGGTTAGCTATCAGAGGCGCATTATACCAGGTTAATGGAGCAATCAGTTGGCATCAGAGGAGATTATCCAGGTAATGGAGCAATCAGTGTGCTATCAGAGGAGATTATACCAGGTAATGGAGCAATCAGTGTGCTCTCAGAGGAGATTATACCAAGTAATGGGCATCAAGTGTTGCTATCAGAGGAATTATACAGGTATGGAGCATCAGTGTGCTATCAGAGGAGATTATCCAGGTAATGGAGCAATCAGTGTGCTATCAGAGGATATTATACCAGAGTAATGGAGCAATCAGTGTCCATAGGAGATTATACCAGGTAATGGAGCAATCAGTGGGTCTACTCAGAGGAGATTATTACCAGGTAATGGAGCAACTCAGTGTGCTATCAGAGGATTATACCAGGTAATGGAGCCATCAGTGTGCTATCAGAGGAGATTATTACCAGTTATGGAGCAATCAGTGTGCTTCAGAGATTATACCAGGTAATGGAGCAATCAGTGTGCTTCAAGGAGATTATACCAGTAATGGAGCAATCAGTGTGCTATCAGAGGAGATTTATACCAGTAATGGAGCAATCAGTGTGCTTCAAGGAGATTATTACCAGGTAATTGGAGCAATCAGTTGCTATCAGAGGAGATTTATACAGGAGGTAATGGAGCAATCAGTGTGCTATCAGAGGAGATTATACCATGTAATGGAGCAATCAGTGTGCTCTCAGAGGAGATGTATACCAGGGTAATGGGAAGCAATCAGTGTGCTCTCAGAGGTGATTATACCAGGTAATGGAGCAATCAGTGAGCATCAGAGGAATTATAACCAGGTAATGGAGCAAATCAGTGTGCTCAGAGATTATACCAGTAATGGAGCAATCAGTGTGCTAGTCAGAGGAGATTATACCAGTAATGGAGCAATCAGTGTGCTATCAGAGGATTATTAAAGGTAATGGAGCATCAGTGTGTATCAGAGGAGATTTATACCAGGTAGTGGAGCAATCAGTGCTATCAGAGGAGATTATAACCAGGTAATGAGCAATCATGTGCTATCAGAGGAGATTATAACAGGTAATGGAGCAATCAGTGTGCTCTCAGAGGAGATTATACCAGTAATGGGCATCATGTGTATCAGAGGAGATTATACCAGGTAATGGAGCAATCAGTGTGCCATCAGAGGAGATTATACCAGGTAATGGAGCAAATGTCAGTGTGCATCAGAGGATTATACCAGTAATGGAGCAATCAGTGTGCTATCAGAGGAATTATACCAGGTATGGAGCAATCAGGGGCTACAGAGGAGATTATACCAGGTAATGGAGCAATCAGTGGCTATCAGAGAGATATACCAGGTAATGGAGCAATCAGTGTGCTATAGAGGAGATTATACCAGTATGGAGCCAATCAGTGTGCTTCGAGAGTGTATTTACCAGGTAATGGAGCAATCAGTGTGCTCTCAGAGGAATTATACCAGGTAATAGGCGCAATCAGTGTGTCTCAGAGAGGATTATAACCAGGTAATGGAGCATCAGATCGGTGTGCTCTCAGAGGAGATTTAACCAGGTAATGGACATCAGTGTGCATCAGAGGAGATTATATACCAGGGAGGAGCAATCAGCGTGCTTCAGAGGAGATTTATACCAGGTAATGGGAGCAATCAGTAGTGTGCTATCAGAGGAGATTATACCAGGTAAGGAGCAATCAGTGTGCTATCAGAGGAGGATTATACCGGTATGGAGCAATCAGTGTGCTATCAGAGGAGATTATACCCGGTAATGGAGCAATCAGTGTGCTTCAGAGGAGATTATACCAGGTAATGGAGCAATCAGTGTGCTATCGAGGAGAGTATCCAGGTATGGAGAATCAGTGTGCTATCAGAGGAGTTATACCGAGTAATGGAGCAACTCAGTGTGCTATCAGAGGAGATTATACCAGGTAATGGAGCATACGGTGCTCATCAGAGGAGATTATACCAAGTAATGGAGCAATCAGTGTGCTATCAGAGAGATTATACCAGGTAATGGAGCAATCAGTGTGCTATCAGAGGAGATTAGTACTCTAGGTTGTATCGGTTATGAGCAGACATTGCTTATATTCAGGTGGCGTATAGCAGTAAAGTCATATATAACCAGGTAATCGGAGCAATCAGTTGCTATCAGAGGAGATTATAATCCATAGGTCAATGGAGCATAGAGTGTGCAATCAGAGGAGTATACCAGTGGTATGGAGCTAATCAGTGTGCTATCAGAGGATTTATACATCGAGTATAGCATATCGCTGTTGGACTCAGGAATTATTAACCTACCGAGCCAGGTTCATTATGCGCACGTGTGCTATCGAGAGATTATACCAGGTAATGGAGCAATCAGTGTGCTACTCAGAGGAGATTATACCAGGTAATGGAGGAATCAGTGTGCTATCAGAGGAGATTATACCAGGTTAATGGAGCAATCAGTGTGCATCAGAGGAGATATACCAGGAATGGAGCATCAGTGTGCTATCAGAGGAGTTATACCAGGTAATGGAGCAATCAGGGTGCTTCAGAGGAGAATATAACCAGGTAATGGGCAATCAGTGTTGCATCAGAGGAGATTATACCAGGTATGGAGCAATCAGGGTGCTAGAGAGGAGATTATACCAGGTAATGGAGCAATCAGTGTGCATCAGAGGAGATATACCAGGTAAGGAGCAATCAGTGTGATCAGAGAGATTATACCAGGTAATGGAGCAAACAGTGTGCCATCAGAGGGATTATACACGGTAATGAGGCAATCAGTGTGCTCTCAGAGGGATTATACCAGGTAATGGAGCAATCAGTGTGCTATCAGAGGAGATTATACCAGGTAATGGAGCAATCAGTGTGCTCTCAGAGGAGATCTATACAGGTAATGGAGCAATCAGTGTGCTTCGAGGAGTAGACATATACCGACGAGAATATGTGCAATCAGATGTTGCTGCAGCAGAGAAATATACCAGTAATGTGAGCATCATGTGTCTCAGAGGAGATTATACACACGTAATGGAGCAATCAGTGTGGCTCTCAGAGGAGATATACCAGGTAAATGGAGCAATCAGTGTGCTATCAGAGAGAGATTATACCAGGTAATGGAGCAATCAGTGTGCTCTCAGAGGAGATTTAACCAGGTAATGGAGCAATCAGGTGTGCTCAGAGAGATGTATACAGGAATGGAGCAATCAGTGTGCTATCAGAGGAGGATTATAACCAGGTAATGGAGCAATCAGGTGTGCTATCAGAGAGAGATTATACCAGGTAAGGAGCAATCAGTGTGCTATTCAGAGGAGATTATACCAGGTAATGGAGCACACTCAGTGTGCTATCAGAGGAGATATATATACCAGGTACAATGGAGCAATCAGTGTGCATCCAGAGGAGATTTAACCAGGTATGGAGTAAATTAGTGTGATACAGTGAGAGGACTATGAATATACCAGGTAATGGAGCAATCAGTGTGCTATTCAGAGGAATTATACCAGGTAATGGAGCAATCAGTGTGCTCTCAGAGGAGATTATACCAAGTAATGAGCAATCAGGTGCTCTCAGAGGAGATTATACCAGGTAATGGAGCAATCAGGGTGCTCTCAGAGGAGATATACCAGGTAATGGAGAATCAGTGTGCTACGAAGGAAGTATACACAGGGGTAATGGAGAATCATGTGAGCTCTAGAGCGATATCAGATACTCATATCACTCATAGGTAATGGCAATGTCACAATCAGTGGTAATTGCTTTGCAGTTCCTAGGAGATTTTTACACAGATGTAATGGAGCATATCAGTGTGCTACTCAGGGAGATACTGTACTACCCAGGTATAGATGGAGCATCTAGAGAAAACATACAGTGCATGGAATCATCCTCAGAAGGAGATCATATCCAGGTAAGTGGGCGAGCAATCAGTGTGCTGCACAGGGAGATATACCAGGGTAATGGAGCAATCCGTGTGCTATCAGAGGGATAACATACAGGAATGGAGCAGCAATCAGTGTGCTCGAGAGGAGATCATACCAGGGTCAGTATGGAGCAATCAGTGTGCTTCAGAGGAGATTTACCAGGTAATGGCAGCAATCAGTATGTTGCTATCAGAGGAGATATCATACCAGGGGGCGTAATGGAGCCTACAGTGTGCTATCAGAGGAGTATTATAACAGGTAATGGAGCAATCAGTGTGCTATCAGGGAGAATTATACCAGGTAATGGAGCAATCAGTGTGCTGTCTCAGAGGAGATATATTACCAGGTAATGGAGCATCAGTGTGCTTCAGAGGAGATTATACCTCAGGAGATGGAGCCAGTAAGCAATCACAGTGTGCATCAGAGAGATTATACCAAAGTATGGAGCAATCAGTGGGCTCTCAGAGGAGATTATACACGGTAATGGAGACATCAGTGTGCTATCAGAGAGAGTTATACCAGGTAAATGGAGCATCAGTTGCACTCAGAGGAGATTATACCAGTAGGTAGAGCATCAGTGTGCCATCAAGAGGAGATAACCATGGTAATGGAGCAATTAGTGTCTATCAGAGGAGATTATAAACAGGGTGTCAAAGTAGTTGAGCAAGCAATCAGTGGTTGTTCTAATGAGAGGACGATTATACCAGGTAATGGAGCAATCAGTGTGCTACTCAGAGGAGGAATTGATCATCCAGGTATATGGAGCAATCCGTGTGCAGTCAGAGGAGATCAGTATACCAGGTAATGGAGCAATCAGTGTGCTATCAGAGGAGATTTATACACGTGGAGCAATCAGTGTTTGTACCGTCATAGTGTGCAAGTAACCAGGAATGAGACTCAGTGTGCTCTCAGAGGAGATTATACCAGGTAATGGAGCAATCAGTGTGCTCTCAGAGGAGATATACAGGTAATGGGAGCATCAGTGTGTCAAGAGGAGATTATACCAGGTAATGGAGCAATCAGTGTGCTCTCAGAGGAGATTAACCAGGTAATGGAGCAATCAGTGTGCTTCAGAGGAGATTATACAGGTATGGAGCAATCAGTGCTCTCAGAGGAGATTCATACCAGGTAATGGAGCAATCAGTGTGCTATCAGAGAGATATACCAGGTAAGGAGCAATCAGTGTGCGTTCAGAGGAGATATACCAGGTAATGGAGCAATCAGTGTGCTCTCAGAGGAGTATACCAGGTAGGAGCATCAGTGTGCTCTCAGGGAGATTACCAGGTAATGGAGCAATCAGTGTGCTATCAGAGGAGTATACCAGGTATGGAGCATCAGTGTGCTATCGAGGAGGTTATACAGGTAATGGAGCAATCAGTGTGCTATCAGAGGAGATTATACAGGTAATGAGCAATCAGTGTGCTTCAGAGGAGATTAACCAGGTAATGGAGCAATCAGTGTGCTCTCAGAGGAGATTTACCAGGGTAATGGAGCAATCAGTGGCTATCAGAGGAGATTTATACCAGGTAATGGAGCAATCAGTGTGCTATCAGAGGAGATTATACCAGGTAATGGAGCAATCAGTGTGCTATCAGAGGAGATTCTATACCAGGTAATGGAGCAATCAGTGGGCATCAGAGATTATACCAGGTAATGGAGCAATCAGGTGTGCTTCAGAGGAATATACCAGAAGTGGAGCAATCAGTGTGCTATCAGAGGAGATTATACCAGGTAATGGAGCAATCAGTGTGCTATCAGAGGAGGTATATACCAGGTAATATGGAGCAATCAGTGTGCTCTCAGAGGAGATTAACCAGGTAATGGAGCATCAGTGTGTATCAAGAGGAGATTTATACAAAGGTAATGGAGCAATCAGTGTGCCTCATAGGAGATATACCAGGTAATGGAGCAATCAGGTGTGCTATCAGAGTTATACCAGGTAATGGAGAGCAATCAGTTTGCTATCAGAGGAGATTATACCAGGTAATGAGCAATCAGTGTGCTATCAGAGGAGTTATACCAGGTAAGGGAGCAATCAGTGTGCTTATCAGAGGAGATTATACAGGTATGGAGCAATCAGTGTGCTATCAGAGATTATCCGGTAATGGAGCAATCAGGTGCTTAGAGAGATTATACCAGGTAATGGAGCAATCAGTGTGCTCTCAGAGGAGATTATACCAGGTAATGGAGCAATCAGTGTGTCTCAGAGGAGATTATACCAGGTAATGGAGCATCAGTGTGCTTCGAGGAGATATAGTATAATCAAGGAGATTATACAGTGGAGCAGCAGTGGCTATCAGAGGAGATTTATACCAGGTAATGGAGCAATCAGTGTGACTATCAAAGAGGAGATTATACCAGGTAATGGAGCAATCAGTGTGCTTAAGGAGATTATAACAGGTAGTGGAGCAATCAGTGTGCTATCAGAGGAGATTATACCAGGTATGGAGCAATCAGTGTGCTATCAGAGGAGATTATACCAGGTAATGGAGCAATCAGTGTGCTTATCAGAGGAGATATACCAGGTAGTGGAGCAATCAGTGTGCAGATCAGAGGAGATTATACAGGTTAATGGAGCAATCAGTGTGCTATCAGAGGAGATATACCAGGTAATGGAGCAATCAGTGTGATCTCAGAGGAGATGATATACAGGTAATGGAGCAATCAGGTGTGCTATCAGAGGAGATTAACCAGGTAATGGAGCAATCAGTGTGCTATCAGAGGAGATTATAACAGGGAATGGAGCCATCAGTGTGCTATCAGGAGATTATACCAGGGTAAGGAGCAATCAGTGTGCTATCAGAGGAGATTATACCAGGTAATGGGCAATCAGTGTGCTTCAAGGAGTATATACCAGGTAATGGAGCAATCAGTGGCTATCAGAGGGAGATTATAACAGGTAATGGAGCAATCAGTGTGCTATCAGGAGATATACCAGGTATGGAGCAATCAGTGTGCTCAGAGGAGATATACCAGGTAAGGAGCAATCAGTGTGCCTATCAGAGGAGTTATACCAGGTAATGGAGCAAATCAGTGTGCATCAGAGGGATTATCAGGTAAGTGGAGCATCAGTGTGCTCTCAGAGGAGATTATACCAGGTATGGAGACCATTCAGCTCCGGAATATGGACGACATATGAATAGTGCAATGAGTCAAATTCCGAGAGAACCAGGTGCGGATGGAGCAATCAGGTGCAATCAGAGGAGATTACCAACATCTAAGGTAGATATTGGAGCGGAAACATGTGGAGACGATAGCAAAGTCTAATGTGCTATCAGAGGAGATATATCAACAGTTGAGAATGGAGCAATCAGTGTGCATCAGAGGAGATTATACCAGGTAAATGGAAGCACTCGTTGCATCAGAGGAGATTATACCAGGTAATGGAGCAATCAGTGTGATCAGAGGAGATATAACCCGGTAATGGAGCAATCAGTGTGCTCTCAGAGGAGATTATACCAGGTAATGGAGCAATCAGTGTGCTATCAGAGGAGATTATTACCAGGTAATGGAGCAATCAGTGTGCTATCAGAGGAGATTATACCAGGTAATGGAGCAATCAGTGTGTCTCAGAGGAGATTATACCAGGTAAGGTATGTGAGAGCAATTCAGTGTGCATCGCAGGAGATATATACCAGGTAATGGGAGATCAGTGTGCTCTCAGAGGAGATTATACCAGGTAATGGAGCAATCAGTGTGTCTAAGAGGAGATATAACCAGGTAATGGAGCAATCAGTGTGCTTCAGAGGAGATTTACCAGGTAATGGAGCAATCAGTGGCTCTCAGAGGAGATTATACCAGGTAATGGAGCAATCAGTGTGGCTCTCAGAGGAGATTATACCAGGTAATGGAGCAATCAGGTGCTATCAGAGGAGATTATACCAGGTATGGAGCAATCAGTGTGCTATCAGAGGAGGATTATACCAGGTAATGGAGCAATCAGTGTGCTCTCAGAGGAGATTATACCAGGGAATGGAGCAATCAGTGTGCTCTCAGAGGAGAATACACAGGTAATGGAGCATCAGTGTGCAATCAGAGGAGATTATACCAGGTAATGGAGAATCAGTGTGCTATCAGAGGAGATTATACCAGGTAAGGAGCAATCAGTGTGCTATCAGAGGAGCTATACCAGGTAATGGAGCAATCAGTGTGCTCTCAGAGGAGATTATACAGGTAAATGGAGCAATCAGTGTGCTTCAGAGGAGATTAATATACAGGTAATGGAGCAATCAGTGTGCTATCAGAGGAGATTATAACAGGTAATGGGGAGCCATCAGTGTGCTTCAGAGGAGATTATACAGGTAATGGCGGAGCAATCAGTTGGCTCTCAGAGGAGATTATACAGGTAATGGAGCAATCAGTGTGCTAGCAGAGGAGATTTACCAGTAATGGCAATTCAGTGTGCTCTCAGAGGAGATTATACCAGGTAATGGAGCAATCAGTGTGCTATCAGAGGAGATATACCAGGTAATGGAGCAATCAGTGGCTCTTCAGAGGAGATTATACCAGGTAATGGAAATAGTGTGCTATCAGAGGAGATTATACCAGGTAGATGGAGCAATCAGTGTGATAGAGGAGATATACAGGTTAATGACAATCCAGTGTGGCTCAGAGGAGTCATTACAGGTAATGGGAGCAATCAGTGTGCTATCAGAGGGATCTTACCAGGTAATGGAGCAACAGTGTGCTATCCGAGGAGATTATACCAGGTAATGGAGCAATCAGTGTGGTATCAGAGGAAGATTATACCAGGGAATGGAGCAATCAGTGTGCTATCAGGGAGCGATTATACCAGGTTAATGGAGCAATCAGTGTGCTCTCAGAGGAGATTATACCAGGTAATGGAGCAATCAGTGTGCTCTCAGAGGAGATTGTCTACCAGGTAATGGAGCAATCAGTGTGCTCTCAGGGAGATTATACCAGGTTAATGGAGCAATCAGTTGCTCTCAGAGGAGATTATACCAGGTAATGGAGCAATCAGTGTGCTATCAGAGGAGATTATACCAGGTTATGGAGCAATCAGTGTGCAATCAGAGGAGATTTATACAGGTAATGGAGCAATCAGTGTGCTATCAGAGGAGATTATACAGGTAAGGAGCAATCAGTGTGCTATCAGAGGAGATATACAGGTAATGGAGCAATCAGGTGTGCCTATCAGAGGAGATTATACCAGTAAGGAGCCAATCAGTGTGCTATCAGAGGAGATTATACCAGGTAATGGAGCAATCAGTGTGCATCAGAGGAGATTATACCAGGTAATGGAGCAATCAGTGTGCTGCAGAGGAGATTTAACCCAGGTAATGGGCAATCAGTGTGCTCTCAGAGGAGATTAACCAGGTAATGGAGCAATCAGTGTGCTCAAGAGGAGTTATACCAGGTAATGGAGCAATCAGTGTGCTCTCAGAGAGATGTACCAGGCTAATGAGCAATCAGGGCCTCGAGGAGATTATACCAGGTAATGGAGCAATCAGTGTGCTCCTCAGAGGAGATCTATCCCAGGTAATGGAGCAATCAGTGTGCTTCAGAGGAGATTATACCAGGTAATGGAGCAATCAGTGTGCTTCAGAGGAGATTCATACAAGGTATGGATGCAATCAGTGGCTGTCAGAGGAGATCCTAAACAGGTAATGGAGCAAATCAGTGTGCTATCAGAGGAGATTATACAGGTAAATGGAGCATCAGTGTGCTATCAGAGGAGATTCTACCAGGTAATGGAGGCAATCAGTGTGCTATCAGAGGAGATATACCAGGTAATGGAGCAATCAGGTGCTTATCAGAGGAGATATACCAGGTATAATGGAGAAATCAGGTGCTTAGAGGAGATATACCAGGTAAGGAGCAATCAGTGTGCTATGAGATGATGATACAGGTAATGGAGCAATCAGAGTAGTGTCTCAGAGGAGATTATACCGTTAATGGAGCAATCAGGTTTTCAGAGCAGATATACTAGGTATGGAGACAATCAGGATGCCTCCAGAGGAGATTATACCAGGTAATGGAGCAATCAGTGTGCTAATCCGAGGATGATTCTAACCAGGTAATGGAGCAATCAGTTGCTATCAGAGGAGATTATACCAGGTAATGGAGCAATCAGTGTGCTATCAGAGGAGATTATACCAGGGGAATGGAGCAAACAGTGTGCCTAGAGGAGATTTACAGGTAATGGAGCAATCAGTGTGTGTCAGAGGAGATTCTACCAGGTATGGAGCAATCAGTGTGCTAGAAGAGGAGACTATAGGTATACCCAGGTTAATGGAGCAATCAGTGTGCTTAATCAGAGGAGATTATACCAGGTAATGGACGCAATCAGTGTGCTATCAGAGGAGATTTATACCAGGTAATGGAGAATCAGTGTGCTATCAGCAGGAGATTATACCAGGTAATGGAGCTAAGAGTGTGCTTACAGAGGAGATTTTATACAAGGTAATGGAGCAATCAGTGTGCTATCAGCAGGAGATTATACCAGGTTAAGGAGCAATCAGTGTGCTTAAGAGAGATTATACCAAGGTAATGGAGCATAATCAGTGTGCTATCAGAGGAGATTATACCAGGTAATGGAGCAATCAGGATGTGCATCAGAGGGGATTTATACCAGGTAATGGAGCAATCAGTGTGCTCATCAGAGGAGATGATACAGGGTAATGGCAGCAATCAGTGTTGCTATCAGAGGAGATTCTACCAGGTAATGGAGCAATCAGTGTGCATATCAGAGGGGATTTATACCAGGTAATGGAGCAATCAGTGGTGTCTCAGAGGAGATTATACCAGGTAATGAGCAATCGTGTGCTATCAGAGGAGGATATCTACAGGTAATGGAGCCATCAGTGTGCTTCCAGAGGAGATTTCTATACGAGGTAATGGAGCAATCAGTGTGCATCAGGTTCACTTCCAGTATGGAGCCAACTCACGTCGAGTGACAACGGATCGGCCTCTTACCAGGCCTGATTTTGCAACTTCAGGTGGCTCTTCCTTCCAGAGGAGATTATACACAGCAGGCAACAGGTTGTATGAGAGATTTCGGTAGGCGCAATCAGTGTGCTATCGAGGAGAGATATACTCAGGTATGGAGCAATCCAGTGTGCTCTCAGATGGAGCATATCCCAGGTAATGGAGAATCAGTCGTGCTCTCCGAGGCGATCCTACAGGTAATGGAGCAATCAGTGATGCTATCAGGAGGGTAATTTACCAGGTAATGGAAGCAATCAGTGTGCAGCAGAGGAGATATATACCAGGTAATGGAGCATCAGTGTGCTATCAGAGGAGATTATACAGTTTTTGGTTTATAATTTATAATGGCTCACGCAGAGCAGCCTCAGTGTGCTATCAGAGGAGATTATACCAGGTAGTGGGGAAATATACTGGGTATTGGGCATTCTCCAATGAATAAGAAACACATTGTGTTGTTTACAATCCATTTGTGTGTGTATTTGTGTGTGCGTTGTGTTCCTATATTACTGTAACTCATGGGATAGGCACAGAAAATCCTGAACGATGTACCAGATTGGAACACAGCTCACATAGTGGGACTGGTACAATTACAATTGAATTGGAAGTGTTTGAATCGTAATAAGCTATTTATGTATAAGTGGGTCCCTGTCCTGATATTCGGTTCCTGCAGTATCTAAACCATTAACTGTATCATCAGTGGTCAGACCTGCAGAGATAATAAACTGGCCATACACTGCAAATGTACCTAATGATGTTCAAGCAACATATAGAAAACCATCCAGCTCAATATATAGGCTCATGGCAAGTATTGTTCTCCAATTGTACGAATGTTTGTCTTGCTCATAGAGAGATCTATTTAAATAAATTTGTAAACATTTGCAGAAACTCAAATATAAGTTTTATTTTCTAATACAAAAAAAGTAAAAGAATTTTAAATAATGTGTATGACTGGCATTGCTTTACCAGCATGTCTGATCATCCAGAACCACCAGATTTCATTACTATTGGTCAGATGGTACATTTCACGTTTCCACCAATCAGAAGAGAATATCAGGCCAGGAATTAGTTATCACATTCCATTAACACAGAGAAGACACCCAGTGCAAAATCTTTTCCACATTTAAAATACATTATCAGGGTTATTCAATAAAAGTTCTTATCATTAACAATAGTGCTAATTTTGCCCTAACTAATCAGATGTTAGCTTTTAAATGTTAAATAAGATCTGATTGGTTGGGGCAAAATTAGCACCATTTTAAACGATAAGAACTTTTATTGAATAACCCTGTATGTTTTTTTACCTTTTGTGTATCTGTTGATGGGTAGTTAGAGTTGAGTTTCTGCTAAAAGATTTCCACAGTTCAGAGAAAAAAAATGGCTTCTCTCCTGTGTGAATTTAGAAATGTGTAGTAAGGTTGTTGCATATTGTGAAACATTTACACATACAAAAGTAAGGAAATGGTTTCACTCATGTATAAGTTCTCTTATGCATTCTAAGGTTTGAGATATGTGGGGGAAAATTGCCACATTCAGAACAAAAATAGGGTTTCTCTCCTATGTGAAATCTCTAATGTGCAGTAAGATGGCCATTGCATGCAAAACAGTCCCCACATTCAGAACAAAAAGGGTTTCTCTACCGTGTGAGTTTTCTTATGTGCAGTAAGGTTGCTGTTGCTTGCAAAACCTTTTCCACATTCAGAACAAGAAAATGGTTTCTCTCCTGTGTGAGTTCTCTGATGTTCAGTAAGGTAGCTATTTCTTCCAAAACATTTCCCACATTCAGAACAAGAAAATGGTTTCTCTCCTGTGTGAATCTGCTGATGCCTAATAAGATATGACTTGTCTAAAAAGCATTTCCCACATAAAGAACAGGAGAAAGGTTTTTCTCCAGAGTGAATTTTCTGATGTAGTGCAAGATTTGAGCTTTGGGTAAACCTTTTCCCACATTCAGAACAAGAAAATGGTTTCTCTCCTGTGTGAATTCTTTGATGTGAAATAAGATGGCCATTGCTTGCAAAACATTTCCCACATTCAGAACAAGAAAACTGTTTTGCTATTGTGTGAGTTCTCTTATGTACAGTAAGGTGGTTGTTGCTTGCATAACATTTCCCACATTCAGAACAAGAAAAGGGTTTCTCTCCTGTGTGAGTTTTCTGATGTTCAGTAAGATAGCTAATTTTTCTAAAACATTTCCCACATTCTGAACAAGAAAATGGTTTCTTCCCTGTGTGAATCTGCTGATGCCTAATAAGATATGACCTGTCTGAAAAACATTTCTCACATAAAGGACAAGAGAAAGGTTTTTTTCCAGAGTGAATTTTCTGATGTATTTTAAGGTTTGAGCTTTGAGTATAACTTTTTCCACATTCAGAACAACAAAATGGTTTCTCTCCTGTGTGAGTTTTCTGGTGTGCAATAAGGTGGCTATTTCTGGCAAAACTTTTTCCACATTCAGAACAAGAAAATGGTTTCTCTCCTGTATGTAACTGGAGATGTCTAGTAAGATCTGCTTTGCGTGTAAAACGTTTTCCACATTCAGAACAACTAAATGGTTTCTTTCCTGTGTGTATCTTTTGGCATGTAGAAAGATTTAAGGATTTGTTAAAATATTTTCTACATCTAGAATAAGAAACTGGGTTGTCCATTGCGTGAATCTGGTAATGTTGATTAAGGTGTGACCTCTGAGAAAAACATTTCCCACATTCAGGACAAAAAAATATTTTCTCTCCTGTGTGGGTTCTCCGATGTTTATGAATATTTTTCTTTCTGTTACATTTTTCTTCTGACAAGCTGTTATTTAGGTTGGATCCCATGATATCAGTAGATGGATCTGTTCCCTGTATATGTTCTGTAAGTGGATTAATGGTACAATCTGAACATTCTCCTTCCCATGATTCCATCTCCTCTTTAATACCACTTGATATATAATTATCTGACAAGCTGTTATTTAGGTTGGATCCCATGGTATCAGTAGATGGATCTGTTCCCTGTATCTGTTCTGTTACTGGATTAATGGTACAATCTGAACATTCTCCTTCCCATGATTCCATCTCCTCTTTAATACCATTTGATATATAATTATCTGACAAGCTGTTATTTAGGTTGGATCCCATGGTATCAGTAGATGGATCTGTTCCCTGTATCTGTTCTGTAAGTGGATTAATGGTACAATCTGAACATTCTCCTTCCCATGATTCCATCTCCTCTTTAATACCATTTGGTATATAATTATCTGACAAGCTGTTATTTAGGTTGGATCCCATGGTATCAGTAGATGGATCTGTTCCCTGTATCTGTTCTGTAAGTGGATTAATGGTACAATCTGAACATTCTCCTTCCCATGATTCCATCTCCTCTTTAATACCATTTGATATACAGCTGGTTACAGTTTCCTTATCAGTTGGAGAAATGTCACCATTTGGGAAATTTTCTTCTGGTTCCTCATCCACAATCTCACTTGGTTTATTCTCACAGCACAAATTTGTTTCCAGATTAGGTTTAGTATCACTGTTATCTTCATAGTCACAATCTGTAAATGATACAAACATGGAAAATCATTCTGATCCTTTATAGATCGGCAAGTAGATAAATAATCCAGATGATTCATTATTATTATTATACAAGTGAACATAATAAGATGTATGTAGAATGTATTATAGATAAATAGTTTCCCTTCAGCGGGATGCTGAGAGCTGCTGCATTTTACACTTGCTCCGCAGATCTTGGAGCCATGTGAGGTGATAACCTCAAAACTTTTGAAACAAGGGGGCTAAAAAGAACTCACAACTTAAAGGGGAACTGTGGTCTCCAAACAAGTTGAGTTTAAATGAAAGGCCAGTTTGCCACCTTTAAAACGAGCCATCAACCACCTCTCTACATGCTCCACAGCCCAAGATATAAAGAAATGACTGACCAGAAAGTTAATGGGTGGGAGGCTGACATGTGACATTCCTGAGGCTTCTCCTGCACAGTGCCGCCGGTGAGCACAGCCTCAGACTCCCTCAGTGTGTGAAGGAGACAGGAAGTCCCTCCTCTTCTCTAGTATGTGAAGGACCTGCAGCTGCAGGGAAGGTAAGGGAATCTACAGCCCTTCTCTCTCACTATGTGAAAACAGCCTTTTTAGGCAGAGTTCTCACTCTGCCTGAAAAGGCTGTTTCCACAGAGTTTTCGGAAAAGAGGGGGGATGTAGGAAGGGTGTCAGAGTGGCCCACAACACCTGGGGGGTCCTTAGGCATCCGCGAGTGGGCGGGGCTAATGCACTCGTGAGTGGGTGGGGCTTATGCACCCGCGAGTGCCACGACACCCACGAGTGGGCGGAGCCATGACACCCGTGAGTGGGTGGGGCCACATGGGGCTGTAAGGGAATGGGCCAAGGGGGGCCTGCAACTTGAGGGACCATGGGGTCCATGAGTGGGAGGGACCAGGGGTGCTGCAAAGGGGAGGAGACACAGGGCAGATTGACTGACAGGTTTCAGAGCAGGAAGCAGGAAGTGTAGGGGACCTGGTGATGCTGCTGCCATATCACACACAAAAATGTAAATATCTTCAAAACTATGTAAAATAAACAATGGAAATAAATTGCAAAAAGTCTCAGGAGAGCAATTCCTATCAATTTACCTAAAGTTATTTTTCGACCACAGTTCCTCTTTAATAAGAAGCCACTGCAGACATCAGGCTACCTTTTCCCCCAAAATATCCCCGAAGTTAGGCTGTGCTGGCGGGAGCAGAACTTCCAACACCCGCTCATCAGTCGGAGCTCACCAGTCAATGAGCCCCCATCATCTACTTGGCTGCTGAAGCCCTCAGCGACCTCAGGAGAGACGAACGCTGACGCCCAGACACCGGAGTAAAAACCCTACACGAGAAGGCCCGATCGGACCACAAACTCTCTGCGGAGTCCGGCTGCCAAAGGCAACTCCATAGCCGTAGACCTCAGGTACGTGATGAGAACCATGCAAAAACTGAGAGACCAGACACCCACACCGGGGTCCCAGAAGGGGCTAGACACGTGACTCTATAACTGCCAGATCGCCCAGAGGCCACACCGGGCTCCAGCCTACCATTAGTAAATAGTAATAGTAAAAAGCATGTTTACTATTACTGAAGTTACAGGGAGACTTAAAACCATGGGGGGGATCTGAACCACACGGAGGACCACACACACCTAAACTCCAGGGTGACCACCAGACCCAAGACGGTCCCAAGAGCACCAGGGACCCGGAGCAAGGATCGGACCCAGGTTGGGCCTACCGGGGTCGGCCACCTACTGGGTAGCCAGATTTGGTGGTAAACCAAACAAAATCAGGCATCGCCCATACCACGTGGTGCCTGAAGGCCTAGCCACCCATACCTAGCTAATGGCAGACTGAAACTCTGTTTGGGGTACCAGAACGACCCTAATTCATAAGGGGAGCTCTAGACCACGTGACAGACCACACACACCCAGACTTTAAGGCAACTATAAAACCTATAGTGGACCCGCACATGTCTGGGCCCCAAAATAACTACCAAGTCCAGGGTGGGACCAATCTTATCGGAGTCCATGCAAAGCCGGATACCACCTAGGCCACGCGAGAAGGGAGTTCTGGACAACCACACCGAGAACCTAAAGGTGGCCAGACCCACGCACCAATAGCCACTAAACGTCCTGGAATCTACACTGAGCCCCAGCTTAATACCCACAGACCGGGACTCTAACTAAGGGACTTGAGGCAGTCCTAATCTGTGAGGGGAGCCCGGGACCACGTGACTGACTACGCATACTCAGATCTCAAGGTGTTTGTCGGGCCCAAAATGGACTCACTAGGATTGGCCATTTCCTCACTAATCTGACCAAATTCTATGCGGGACTTAATACTGCTTATAACACCCCCACGAGCTACCCTACCTCCGGATCATAACCAACAATACCCAATTCAAGCCCCAAGGATTGGCCATTTCCTCACTAATCTGACCAAATTCTATGCAGGACTTAATACTGCTTATAACACCCCCACGAGCTACCCTACCTCCGGATCATAACCAACAATACCCAATTCAAGCCCCAAGGATTGGCCATTTCCTCACTAATCTGACCAAATTCTATGCAGGACTTAATACTGCTTATAACACCCCCACGAGCTACCCTACCTCCGGATCATAACCAACAATACCCAATTCAAGCCGCAAACTTAAACAAAAACAATGTTCATCCAACTTGCTGCTCCCCCCGTATATACCCCTGTTGAACTCTAACCATAACTCCATCTTAAACCCAATATACCACATAATCGCACGTTGGACACAAACTGGACAAAATTGTAGACTTATAAGGGTTATCCACAAACCCCAACTACCCACAAAATCTCCGAAGTTCTGGATTTAAAAGAGAAATATCTGGTAAAGTGTCTAAGGGAAAACTAATTTTTGCCATTGAATACAGTGAACCAACCAATATACAGATAGTTGGCCTGCTATAATACACTGTGTGACAATATTGCTGATAATGGTTATCTAACAATGTAAACAGAGAGTTATTAAGAGCCCTTGACATATCTCTCGCAGAGTATTCTCACCAACAGAAATATATCCAACCTATACCTAAGGTCTGGCAAACTCTAGCATGGACAAATTTATAGAAAAATCTAATTTGGATATGGGCAAAGGAAACAAAAAAACTGACCAGCAAGTCTTCTCCGGGACACCAAAACCACAAAGATACAAAGACCTCAAACAAACCCTCTATTTCACCTCTAGAGGAAAACGATATGTCTTCTGAAACCCTCACCTCTCATACTACGGACCCACAAACAATAAACTCACACCAAGCAGCCAAAATAGCAACAGAAGTATCCAAACTAGACAAAAGACTTGAAGTTTTACACTCTTCCATCTCCTCAACTTTATCTCAAGTCACTGAAAACACTCAAAGGATCTCAACCCTAGAGACCAGAGTACAACCCTAGAGACCAGAGTAAGTGACATGGAAGACTCGTAGACGGACTGAACACACCAGTCAAACGCAACAGGGTCCTCACCCACTTAAAGAGACTACACGCACACATAATTCTACTTCAGGAGACACACAGGAAACAAATTGAGGAGGGGTTTTTAAAAGCACCATGGATATCACACTGCATATCAGCCTCACACACGTCAACATCTAAAGGAGTAGCCATGCTAATACATAAAGACATACCAGTTACCATATTGAACACAATAAAACACTCTGAGGGCAGATTCCTGATTTTGGACCTGGAAATAAAAAACACAACTTACACCATAGTAAATATATACGCCCCCAAATGGGCCCAACTCAGAGTTCTATTCTAACCTTTTGAGACAGCTGCTGACCAGACCAAAACACCAAACTTTCGTAGGTGGCGACTTTAATGCAACTTTGGATAATACCATTGATAGAATGGGACCCAGGCAGACAGATAAAGAACCAAGCGTCATACACCATCGGTCAGTACACAGTCTTCGCAACACCCTCTCATACACAATCTCAGACCCTCCTCCCCCATACACCCCTCTTCATACACCCCTTCATACACCCTCTGCAGATACCCGCGCTCAGACACCACGGCAGGACACCCAGCGGCAGACACCACGGCAGACACCACGCTAACACCATCCGGAGACACTCCGCGGCAGACGACCAGACGACGCCGCCGGACACAAGAGGCAGACACCGGGAGCAGACACCCCGAGCAGACACCAGCGCAGAACACCCGCGGAAGACACCAAGCGGCCAGACACCCGAGGCACGACACCAAGCGGCCAGACACAAGGGAAGGAGACACACACCGGCAGACACCACCGGCAGACACCACGGCAGACACCCACGGAAGACACCCGGGGCAGACAATCCCGCAAGGCAGGACACCAGCGGCAGACACCACGCGCAGACACCAGCGGAGACACAGCTGCAGACATCCAACGCAGGACACCACCGGGCCAGACACCACCGGCAGACACACCGGCAGACACCACGCGGCAGAGCACCACGCACACCACCGGCAGGACACCGAGTCGGGAGCAGGACACACCAGATGCAGACACCACCGGGGGCCCCCACCGGCAGACACCAGCCGGCAGACACCAGAGGCAGACACCAGCGGCAGACTGCCGAGCGCAGACACCCGCGACACAGGACACCCGAAGGCAGACACCCGCGGCAGACACCCGCAGGCAGACACCCGCGGCGACACCCGAGACGGCAGACACCCTCGGCCCAGAACACTCGCGGCAGAACCAGCGCCGGCAATGACACCAGCGGCATGGCCACAAGCGGCAGACCACCACGGCAGACACCACCGGCACAGCACACCAACGGGCCAGACACCGCTGGCAGCACCGCGGCGCAAACCCCGCAGGACACACAAGGCGGCAGACACCAGCGGCGCCAGAAACCCGCGCGAGACACCACCGGATGAACACCCCGCGGCAGACACCCCGGCAGGACTACACCCCGGCAGACACCAGCGGGGCGGTGCAGACACCCCGCGGAAGACACCCGGGCATGACACCACGGCAGGACAGCCAGCAGGCAGACACCAGCGCAGACACCACCGGCAGACTACCACCGGCAGGACACACTCGGCACTAGAACACCCGGCACGACACCAGCGGCAGCACCAGCCGGCAGACACCAGCGGAGACACCAACCGGCAGGACTACGCAGCCTGGCAGACACCAGCGGCAAGACACCCGGGCAGACACCCACGGGCAGACACCAGCGGAAGACGACCACGGCAGACACGCGGCAGACACCGCGGCAGACAGCTCAGACCGGCGACACACACCGGCAGACACCACCGGCAGACACCACCCGCGGAGACACCCGAGGGCAGATCACCCGCGGCAGACACCCGTCGGCCAGACACACCAGCGGTCAGACACCAGCGGAAACACCCCACAGGCAGACACCAGGGCAGACCACGCACGCGGCAGACACCGCGGAGGAAACAAGCGAGCAGGGACACACCGGCAGGACACCATCTTCATACACCATCTTCATACACCCTCTTCATACACCATCTTCATACACCACCTTCATACACCATCTTCATACACCCTCTTCATACACCACCTTCATACACCCTCTTCATACACCATCTTCATACACCATCTTCATACACCATCTTGATATCTGACCACGCTCCAGTCGAACTCTCGATAAACTTAAATACACAAACTACACGAACAAACCACTGGAGGTTCCCAGCATACCTCTGTAACGCAGAAGACTTCAAAATATATTTAACTACTCAATGGCAAAACTATATAGATGACAATGTCGCTCATATGGAGGACTCAGCTCTCTTCTGGTAGGCCTCCAAGGCGGTGATGAGGGGACATATAATTTCATATATTTCACATAAAAAAAAGCCCACTGTAACAAATGGCCGGACGGCCGGGGTACTTACAGTACGCTTTAGGAGGAGGCTGATAGTCCGGAATGTGCAGGACACAGAGGCTGCTGGGAACTGTAGGCTGGGACCAGGAACAAGGTGCTGCTGGGAACTGAAGGCTGGATACTGGATACGGAACAACAATGGTGGTCATGGCGGCAGGCAAAGGTAAAGTACTGGATAATGGCAAGGTAAGTACTGGATACAGACAAGGTGGTCACTGGAGGCAGGCAAGGTTAAGTACTGGATACTGGCAAGGTAGAGTACTGGATACTGGCAGGTAGTACTGGAAACTGGCAAGGTAAGACTGGCTACAGACAAGATGGCACTGGGGCAGCAGAGTAAGTCTAGGGCAGGGCGGAGAAGGATCCAAGGCAGGAGAGTAAGGAGCCAGGGTAGCAAATGCTACTATCGGGCTCCGGGTCCAGGAGGACGCCGGCTTTTCAAATCTCGCGCCGCCCGGCGGGTCGGCGTTGTGACGTCCGCGACGCCGCCCACCGGGAAGTGCCGAGCGGTGCGGGACCGGAGCGGCAGGTAAGTTCGTGACAGTACCCCCCCCTTACGGGGGGCCACAGGACCCAACGGGCCAGGTTTCCCTGGAAAACTCTTATGGAAAGCTCTGACTAGACGAGGAGCGTGCACATCAGCATGTCTAATCCAAGCTCTTTCTTCCGGACCAAAACCTTTCCAGTGGACCAAACACTGAAGAGACCTCCTCTTGTTCATGGACTTGCAAAGTGCCCTCCAAAATTTGGAAACAAATTGAGAACCCCTGTCAGATACAATTTCAGAAGGGAGTCCATGAAAGCGGAAGATATGGGAAATAAAAAGTTGAGCCAACTCCGTTGAGGATGGTAGTTTGGGGAGGGGTACAAAATGGGCCATTTTGCTGAAAAATAAACCAATGTAAACGACATACCTAAAAAAAACAGAAGGAATCAACACAAGAAATTATTAACCTACACATAAAATATCTCACAGCAATTCATTACCATGAAATAGTAGTATAGTATAGTATAGTATTGAGGGTTGAATATAAGACATACGTCCATCCAGTCCAACCCATCTAAGCAATATCCTCATTTCCTGCCTAACTGTTGATCCAGAGGAAGGCAAAAAAAAACCCCACCAAATTATGAAGGGGGAAAAATTCTATCTGACTCCAAGTGGCAATCGGAAATTTCCCGGATCAACTCTAGTTTAGTATCAATACCAGTTAAACTTGCAACATTCCTGTGTGCAGAAACTCACTCCAGCTTTTTTTTAAACTGACCAATGAACCTGCCATTACAACGTCCACTGGGAGACCTGTGGTGGATCGTGGTAGACAGATTATGGGTGGGGCTGGGATTGACCCGGGCGGTCTTGGTTCACATTGTGCCAATGACAAAGTTAGAGGTGGAGGTGAGGTCCTTAAAAATGATTTCCGAGAATTAGGGGCAAAGTTAAAAGCAAGGACTACCAGGGTAGTGATTTCAGAAAATACAGCAGCCAGTGCTACGCTAGGAGGCAACGGTGAGCTCAGGGAGTATAAATGCGTGGCTAAGAGAGTGGTGTAAGGAGATGGGGGTTTGGGTTTTTAGAGAACTGGGGCTGACTTTTCTGTTGGCTACAGGCTCTTAGTCAGTGACGGATTGCACCTCAATGGTGGTGGGGTGCAACTGTTTTGGGGGAGAAGATGGCTAGGGGGTGTGGAGGAGATTTAAACTAGGTATGGGGGGGGGAGGAACGTTTAACTACACAGGGGTAGAATAGAGAAGTTAGGGATCTGGGGGCGAGGAACACAACGGAGGGAGGAGAAGGAGGAGGGGGGAGCATAGAGGATAAGGAGGCAATGTACGACCATGTATGGAAGTAAATCAATTTTGATAATCTAAAAATGTAGTTACAAATGCAAGGAGTCCTGGCTGGAAAAACCGGCGAACGTGAAATAATAGCTTTAAAGGAAAGGTATGATGTATTGGTTATAAGAATCATGGCTGAATGATTCACACGAACGTGGAACAGTAAATATTGAAGGGTACTCCTTATTAGACATGACCGAGTTAATAAGAAAGGAAGGGAGGAGATGTATGTATGTTAAACAGGAATTGAAGCCAAAATTGTAAAGATGGAATAGATGGGGGAGAAACGATGCGGCAGAAACATTATGGGTGGAAACTGTGTACAGGAAGCAAGAAGGTAGGTAAATTAATTGTGGAGTGTGTATATAAGCCGCCAAATGACGGGGAAGAGGGGTGAAATGAATCTCCATATGCAGTTGGCGAAGGCTGCTGGTATGGGGCATGGTCTGGTATGGGGGATTTTAACTACCCTGAAATAGATTGGAGTAATGGAACGCCAGCACATCAAAAGGTATAAAGTTCTTAAATTTCCTATATGAGCATTTTCTTTCACAGATGGTAGAAGTTCTACTAGAAAGAATGCGTTGTTGGATTCTGGTGATATCTAATAACCCAGAGCTCATTTGGAGATGAAGGATTGGGAAGCTTGGGAATAGTGACCATTGATATAGTGCATTTAATATAGGTTGCAGAAAACTAAAAGTGGCAACTGGCTTAACAAAAAACTGAAACTTAGGAAAGCTAATTTTATGCTTTTAAAGGAATCGCTCCTGCTCATAAGACTGGGGGGAACTGTTCTAGGTAAAGATACTGAGCAGATGTGGACCACTTTTAAAGGGATATTAAACTATAACATTTCCAAATCGGTACCTTTAGGAAACAAGAGTAAAAAATTAGGTCCACTCTGCATGGTCTAATGCTCAGGTAAAAAGGGAAATGGAAAAAAAGAAAAGGGCTTTTAAAATTTTGAAAGAGAGCACAGAACAGGCTTACAGGGACTCAAAAGTTGTAATAAAAGAGTGCAAGAAAGCAATTAAACTAGCAAATAGAAAATGAAATACGGATTGACCGAACAAAGCAAGTCCAACCCAAGATGTTTTTAAGTAGATAAATGGTAAAACAAATGAGGACTGAGAATGTGGGACCATAAATAATGGAGCTGAGGTGGTTGTAGAGGGATGCCGAAAAGGCTAATCTGCTAAACCGTTTTTTTTACATCGGTTTTACTGTGAGAATCCTTACAGTAGGGATTGTAACAAGTGCAGGGAGGAAATGAAGAGGTTTCACATTGGATAAAGAGGATATGGTACGGAATCAATTAGACAAAGTTAATATCAAATAAAGCGCCAGGACAAGATGGAGCATCCTAGGATTTTAAAAAGAGCTTAGTTCAGTTCTAGCAAGACCACTGTGTCTCATCTTTCAGATTCGCTTTTGTCTGGGGATGTGCCGCTGGATGGGAAAAAAGCCAAGTAATACCAATATTCAAAAAAGGGGGTAGTCGTTCACAGCTGGTAAAACTATAGACTTGTAAGCCTAACATCAGTGGTAGGAAGGTGATGGAAAACTTTGTTAAGGGATCATATCCTTGACTTTGTCTCCAGAGATCATCTTTAGTAGTAGTCAGCATGATTTATGAGAAATAGATCATGCCCAGACAAATTTAAATGGTTTTATGAAGAAGGAGTTGAGTAAGAAGATTCAGGCACAGCTGTGGATGTGGTATATTTGGATTTTGCAAAAGCCTTTGATACTGTGCCCACATAGGCGGACTATATAAAACTGAGGACTGTTGGCTTGAAGAAAACATTTGTTCTGGATAGAGAAACTGGTTATTGGACCGCAAACAGAGAGTGGTGGTTAATGGAGCTACATCTATGTGGGCTAAAGTCTCTAAGCGGAGTCCTCAGGGTTCTGTACTGGGGCCGCTTCTGTTTAATCTGTTTATAATGACTTCGAAGGGGCATTGAGAGCAAGGTCTCTGTGTTTGTGATGACACTAAATTATCAGAGGTTGGAAAACTTCCAATGGATGTGCAAGTGCTGCACGCAGACCTAGATAGATTATCAAAATGGGCAGCAGAATGGCCAGATGAGGAGATCAATGTTGATAATGAAGGTGATGCATTTGGGATTTAATAATCCTGTGCCCACCTACACCATAAATAACTCTGTTGAAGTGCATCTGAAATGGAAAAAGATTGGGGGTTGGTAGATAACAGATTAGCGTAGCAAACAATGGCAGGGGTAGCAACAGCTAGAGCTAGCAAGATATTGTCTTTGTATAAAGAGGGGAATGGGAATCAAGAGAGAAGAAAAATATTATTCTCCCTCTTTACAAGGCACAATGGTAAGGCCACATTTGGAATAGCGGTGCGAGTTTTGGAATCCTATACCAAAAGGGACATCTTGGAAATTGAGGCAGTTCAGAGAAGGGGCAACTAAATTAATAAGGGGAATGGAGGGGCTTGAATATGCAGGCAGCAGATTAGACAAGTTAGGGCTGTTTACATTGGAGAAGCGGCGGTTGCGTGGGGACATGACTAACCTTATACAAATATTAATGGCCCATACAGTGAACTCTCTGGTGCATTGTCACTAATAGGTCATCATCAGAGGACTAGTGGACATCCTTAAGGTTGGAAGAAAAGAAGTTTCATCTTCAGGTTAGGAGAGGTTTCTTTTACAGTGAGAACGGTGAAACTGTGGAACTGCTTCCAGCGGAGGTGGTAATGGCAAGTTCATTGAAAACTTTAAAAAAGGCCTGGATAAGTTCGTAAAACTAAAAATATTGAGAATATATGGTATTAATGCATATAGATTGGTTGATCCAGGGATACTTTCCGATTGCCGTTTGGAGTCAGGAAGGAAGTTTTTCCCCCTTTTTTGCTGGGGTTTTTTGCCTCCTCTGGATCAACTGTTAGGTAGGGTTTAAAAAAAAAAAAAAAAAAAAAAGATAGGTTGGACTGTTATGGAGAATGTCTATTATCAACCTAATTACTATGTTCCACTATGTTCCATTACCACAGTTCCATAGCTTTACGTTTATTCACAGTGACAAACCCTTTCCCAACTTACTTATGTATCATAGACCAGTAAATTGTAACATCCTTGTTTGTAGAAACCCATCCAGCTTTTATAAACTGACCAATGCACTGCCATAAACAACGGCCACTGGAAGACAGTTCCATAGCTTACCGTTCTCACAGTGACAAACCCTTCCCAACTCTACTTTATGTATCAATACCGTAAATGTAACATCCTTGTTGTAGAAACTCATCCAGCTGTTTATTATAAACATCTGCACCAATGAACCTGCCCATAACAAAGTCAATGAAGACAGTCCATAGTTTACCGTTCTCACAGGTGACAAACCCTTTCCCAAACTCTACTTTGTATCAATACCAGTAACTTTGAACATTCCTTGTTTGTAGAAACTCATCCAGCTTTTTATTAACTGACAATGAAACCTGCCATAACAACGTCCAACTGGAAGACAGTTACCATAGCTTTACCGTTCTCACGTGAAACAAACCCTTCCAACTCTATGATATCTAATACCAGTAACTTGTGACATGTCCTTCTGGTTGTAGAAACTAATCAAGCTTTTATTAAAATGGACCAATGACCTGCCTAACAAGTCCATGGAAGGACAGTTCCATAGCCTTACGTTCTCACAGTGAAAAAACCCTTTCCGCAGCTTGAAGCTAAACCTTTTTTCAAGTCTTAAGTCTAATGACATTGAAATTATTACACAGGGGCTACATTTCACGGTACAGACTGGGACAAATCAGGAATCTGACTCAGACCCTATGTCCAAAATATAAAGACCCCAAACCAGATCTCTTTCATGGCATGTGTTCTTGCCCAATTATCCAAAACTTTTGGAAACAAGCGGCAACATTCTCCACACAACATTTAATTAGCTATGTCCCCCTTACGCCACTCTGGGCAATATTTGGCCATGTTATCACACAAACTTCCCACACCACATTAGGAGCAAAAAAACTACTTCTCAACATATCAGCTGCAGCTAGGAAAACTATACTTCAACAATGGATAACACCCACACCACCATCTCTAAAGCTATTCAAAACCAAACCATCATTCCTATTCCAAATGGACTGGGTAGAAGCAACACTAGACAAAGAAAACAAATTCAGCCAACTTTTCAAACTCTGGGAGAGTTTCAGTTGATATTCTTCACACCTATTAAACAACAATCCATGACTGTCTCCAACTTAACAGGTAACACGAACAACGCCTGAGCCATAAAACCCCCCCCAGTCTCCCCTATCATAAAACATTTACCAACACGGCTCAACCGCGCGTAGTCCCCCCTAACCCCCACCCACCCAACTCATAACTTAACCCATCCCTGGCGACAAAGACAACTCCAACAACAGTTATTACTAAAGACTAGGCATTAGCTAAGTTAATTAAAGTTAAAAGTTCTGCAACTTTTTTGCGGCAAGTTATATAGGTAAAATAATAAATGAAGATTCTGAGATATTATTAACCGTTCAGATATTACTTCTCTTTAATGATTGTTTGACTCTTTATACGGATGATATATATCATTTTACAAGTCAACTTATTTTACAAGTATATATTGATACGCTTTGTACAAGAATCTTTTTCTTCCCTCTTTTTTCACAAATCATTTGTACAAATGCAGGACGCATTTTGAAATTGCCCATCTAGAATCTTAATAAAAACATATTTAAAAAAAAATAATAGTTTCCCTTCTCCCATATAAAATCAGAGAAAACAATAAATAAAGTCAGATCAAATTGAGATAAGTTTACAAATGAATGGTGGGTGTTTCCCTGAGGAAGGGTGGATTCGGCACCCCGAAACGTTGGACTACTTTGGGATTAATTCCCTTATATCACCTGTTTATCCGTGTAGCCTTCTGGTTCCATATTGTTCTACAGTGAATGTTCGCCCCTTTTGGAATGGGGTTTCAACAGAGCAGCACTAGAGAATACGGACAGGTATATAATTGTGCCTATACCCATGAATGTATAAATAAACGATCTCCTTCCAGGAAATAATTAAAGGAAAACGAAAGCCTTAGAACAACATTGAATCTAAAGGCTGAGCACCTTGATATAAAGCAGTAATCTGTGTCTCACCTCTCATTGTGATGTGGGTTCTGGGAAATTGACCTAACATGGGTTTTTTCTTGTTTCCCAGCATTCCTGTATCACACAGTGTGGTCACTGAACATTGTGTTCTTTGCACATATCCGATCCTAAGCTAATGCATGTCACACTGACTAGTCGTCTTTAACCAATCAAGTTATAGCCCATACTGGGCAGGGGAGCATAAAAATGATGTCATGAGGTGTAGCCGGACAATCCATATACATTATCTTATCCAGTTATTCAGGGGATTACATTTCTTTTAACACCATTTACTGGAATGGCAGTTTACAGTATATTGGTGTTATTCGGGAATGTTTTAATATTATGGCATATAAAAATATTGATATAGTTATCATTTAACCCATTCTATTTATGTCTATGTATTGGATCACGGTCTTAACTTAAAGGACAATTATACTCCCCTCCCCTCGTTCCTTTCCCAACACTCCTGCAAAGTACCCAGGGTGAGGACCTAAAACGCTAAGTCCGCACCTCTGGGTACTTTACTAAAGTCCTGCACTAGACAGCGACCTGTCACTCAAAGTGCCAGTGGGGAGGATCTGACCGGAGCGACGAGGGAGATTACAAGTAAGTAGTGTAGGAACTTTGTAAAGTACCCGGAGGTGAGGACTTAGCGTTTTAGGTTCTCACCCTAGGTACTTTGCAGGAGTGGGTCGGGGAAATGGTGAGTATAATTGTCCTTTAAGCTGCTCAGGCCAGATAAAAGATCCCCAGAACTTAAATTAATTATGGTATTGTATTATATCCTGACACCTGTACAGTGTCCACTACTCAACCTACAGGGATCTGTGTGCTGTATGGAGACAGTACTGGCTGTCTGGAAGGAGAAAAGCCCAACACCAGGACTAGAACTAGAAATGGTGTCCATAAATTATCTTGCAGTTCTCCAATGGTTCACTAGACCAGACCATGTGCAGGTTATGGATAATACATCAGTACGATTGGAAAGGACTGATAATTGTCCTGGTAAAAATATTACTGACCCAGATTGGGGGGTGGAGTCTGCCATGGGGTGATTCTCCTTTATCACTTCCCTTAAAGGGTCTGTTTCCCTTAATACTCCCACTCTCCATGGAGGAAATAGATGGGAAACAATCCTCACAACCTTTGGCAACCTGAAACAAAAAGTTACGTCATCACCCAGACAGAGAAACGGATTACATCCACTGGTACTAACCAGATAACGGATTGGGACACACCCGACCTCTCCAGTCAGCAGGTGGGATGAGCTGTTTGGCAGTGATCGAGCGATACCAGGTGATAGTATTTGGCAGTTTCATTCTGTACTTGACGGGCGAGACGGAGTGGACACAGTTGGGGGGATGGGCCTGCAGGATCCTTCCAACTTACGGTCTAGTGCAAGGCTACTCTGTGGACGCCTCCACCGAGGGAGCTAGAGACTTCTTCATAACAATGTAGTCTGGGGATGGGGAGGGAGATGAGAATTATCTCTGTAGAACAGGAAGAGGGGGCCCATAGCTAATAGGGAGCCCCTCCCCAAGAGAGAAATAAACTACAAAACTCTTATGGACAGTAGGAAACTATTCCAAATAATCCCCACCCCCGCACCACTCACAGGGCCCCTCACCTCCCCAGTCCGCAGGGGGGATATAATCTCCAGTGTGAGATTCGGATTCTCTCTTCAGATGGTTTTTCCTTGTTCCCATCACTGGTCAGTGCGCAGTTTTCCTAGGAGTCCCAATTAGGTCTTGTGGGTGGGATTTAATGTTTAAAGCTTCCTCTGGAATTAAATGGACAGGAGACATGTTCTGTTATAGACCCCACATCCAATAAACACATTACAGCACAGATTACATAGATAACAGTTATTCCTTCTTGCCTCTATATTTTTAATGCATGGCAGCTATAGTTCGTATTAAAAGGGTACACTGTGGTCTCCATACAAAAGTCCGACAAAAAGGCTCTCTCGTACCTTTTAAACAAGCTGATGATGGGCTCTAGATTCTCTGAAAGGTATTATGCTGTTGTTAAAATTGACCTTTCCAGACGTCCTGTCTCTATTCTCTGGGTACAGCCCCACTTCCAAAAATGTATCTTGTCTGTAGCAGTTACAGAATTCAACAGTATCTGTCCATTCTCTAATATATCTATATATACTTTTTTTTTGGGGGGGGGGGGGGGGGGTAGGGACCCCAAACTCTAAACCACTATTAAACGTTTGCTGGTAGCTGCCGCCACTGTTCTGATCTTCCTACATTGACAGGGGAAGGGTAGTAAAGCTGGCTACACATGAGGCGATATTCCTTTCCCAACTGACTGTTGGCAACCAGTCGGGCCCAGCGGAGGACTGTCGATCAAGCTAATGGTTACTAACTTAGTATCGTTTTGTTGACTTTAATTATGGTAACCCTCGAATATAGCCTTTGATTCTTGGTCCAGCCCCCATTGAATGTCATCGTTACCGTGATTAAAGCGGCTTAACCCTCATATTCGCCTTGATTTTGGTATATACCGTGGAAATGTATCGTTTTGATTAGGTAAAACCCCTCGACTATGGGCCTTGATTTGGGTAAGCCCTTGACTATGTATTCTTGTTGGGATAATGGTAACCCTTGAATATAGCGCTTTGATTTGGTAACCCTTGAAGTATCGTGTGATTAAGGTAAACCCTCGAAATATAGCCTTTGATTTTGGAAACCTTGAATGTATCGGTTTTTTGATTAAGGTAACCCTAAGGTAATTGAGCATGCGGAAAACCCGACAATTTCCCAATCATGAGTGGGAAGATTATATTTAACAACAGAATGTGTTGGAGCACCACAGGACAGAAACAATTTGACACTCATACGAGCTAAGGTTCACGGGTTCCAAAGAGTAATAATGTATAGGTATTCAAAACCAAGGAGGACGGGAAGAAGGTACCACACTCCAATAGGGGATAAATGTATATAAAAGCCCTGTATTAAAGCACCAGACTGGGGTATAATGTGAACAAATAGAATTAATAGATAACTTAAAAAAGATATATTTCCCTAGAGTATCAAAGGAAGACTAATCCAAACACAAGTACGACAGGGTTATTCAATAAAAGGTCTTAGTAGTTAAAAGGGGGGCTTCTAATTTTAGCCCCAAACCAAATCGATGTTCGCTGTACAAGATTGTCTATAATAAGATGCTGATTGGTTGAGGGCAAAATTAAGCACCATTTAAATACGATAAAGAAACTTGTCACTGATAATCGTCCCTGATTGGTACTAATAACTACGTGCAGTCCCTCCATCACTAAGATACCACACAGTAGTTATAATGTTTGCAGGGTAACATTAGGTAAGATAAGTGTATATAGCATACAGCTTAGCCAGTATCTGTCATGGGTCTGTGAGTCAAGTTGCAGTAAATCAAGGGACAGTTCAAGCCCGATGGGGTGATTCCTTCACGAGTTATGTAGGCCAGGAACAAGGGAACCAAGGCGCGGCCTAGAACAATGATGCACGCGTTGCGCCCTCTACAAGTCTCTCAGACACTATGGTACGCATGATTGGATTAGGGGATTTGTTACTTGTGCCAGTGAGTAAACTCAAACAGGACAGATACAGTAGATGTAGAATGATTCTGGGTAAACCATTGCCACAATAAATTGGATACAATGATTGTAGTGTGCTCATTTCGCTTTGAATTTGAGGTATTGCACTAGCCGATTTTGGCAATTGCCAGCCTTGTGTGCTACTTTGGTGTGCTCAAAGTGAATCTAGACTTGTTTTGGTCTCCTTGTTCCCAAAATTAGCCATGTCTGTCTGCCTTTTAGGTAACAAACTCTGGTGGAATTCTGCTTGTGTTATACGATGGTGCCCAAGATAGGGTTCTGATTGTCACCTCTGGCAAGTGGTGGCCAAGGTTCGACCACCACTGCTCTAGTGTAAATATATTTTTTTTAAGTGATTTTAATTGTATGTTCACATTATACCCCAGTCGTGTGCTTTAATAACGGGTTGTACTGTATTTACATTCATCATATTGAGTCGTGGAAGGGTACATCTCCTTCTTCTGGCGCTGTGAGGAAAGAAGATGGTGTTTTATTTTCATTATATATTATATTTTTAAAAACACAAGATGTGGTGATAGTAGTGTTTCCAGACCAATCTTTCTCAGGTCTCCCGAGGCATTTACAGAAGTGACCATGAGCTTTATATTTAAATCATTATATTTAGGCTGTTGACTTGATTGTTTTAGGAAGTTCGGTCCAGACTCTAGTCATGAGGAGGAACCTGAAAGTCAGGAAAATGTGTTTTAGATCATGCTCAATGACTCCCATTAAACATCTGTGCTCCAGGCTGAAATGGGTCTAAATTACTATGTCTTTATAGGTCTGCCTGGTTGTGTATGGTCAGCATTACACAGCTCGTCGATACAATTAACCAGTGCCACTGGAATTATCAATCCTTTATAAACCTTCAAGTCCTGTCTGATGACCTGAACAAGACTTACCAATATAATTTCCTGATTTGGCACACACACAAACATCTGTAGGTATTTATGCTTAGGAATTGAGTTATGTAGGGGGATTTTATAAGTTACGTGCCGATTGACCTTAACTTTCGTTTTTGTTCCAGAACTGCTTGTCAAAGAGATTTAACACCTTCAGGTCAAGCAGTACTAAATAACACAGGGTAAAGCACATCATAGACAGCACACAGGGGATAAGTCATGGAGCAGATGAAAGTATTTATGCACAAGACGGTACCTTAGTCACAGATATATCACGAAATACGGACTGTACCATTTAGCACATAGATATGATCACAGTAGTAACATACGGAACTGTACATTAGTAGTCTGGGTCACTTAAAGCAGTAGGATTACAGGAAACTAGTGTTTACATGTTACCAGAGTTTATTTCTTTACCAAAAGAACCAAAGCGATAAATGAATGTAAAGTGTTGTTTATGTAATTTACAAGCCTTTTTTTCTGCAGAGATTAAAGGGAAAGTTTTACTTTCAATTATCTTGTTTCCTACCTTTCTGAGTATTGACAGCAAAACAAATGTTGTTAGCCTTTTGTAAAGACACTTGTACCCTTCCACCACTTGTTCTGTATGTTGTCCCTCCCATTTAGATTGTACGCTTTTCGGGGAAGGATCTATCTAATGTGTCTACAAGGATTTGTTGCACTATCAATTTATCATAATTTATATATATGAGTTTCTTCAACCGAATGTGTAAATTGTAAGTGTTTATAATGTGACATTATATCCTGACACCTGTACAGTGTCCACTACTCAACCTACAGGGACCCGTGTGCTGTATGGAGACAGTACTGGCTGTCTGGAAGGAAAACCAACACTAGGACTAGAAATGGTTCCATGTTCACTAGACAGACCATGTGCTGTTTATGGTAATACATCCAGTTACATGTAAAGATCTGATAATTGTCCTGTAAACATTACTCACCCAGTGGGTGGATCTGCCGGTGATTCTCCTTTATCACTTCCCTGTAAAGGGTCTTGTTTCCCTTTAAATACTCCCACTCCTCCATGGAGAAATAGATGGAAACATCCTCACACCTTATGGCCACCTGAACACACAATGTTACAGTCACCACCCAGACAGAGAGACGGATTATCATCCACATGTCACCATACAGAACACGGGTCCTGTAGGTTTAGTGGTGGACACTGTACAGGTTAATTCAGGATACAGTTTATTAAAGTACATTAAAGTAGTACAGGGTTCTGGGGATCTTGTGTGTTTGTTCTCTGAGATAATAGGAATTACTATCCTGTAAAAATTAACTAATTAAAAATGAAAATAATCTGGTATAATTTAGTAAAAGTGCGTCCCCATGTACAGTTTTCATCTGCCAGGTTAGTGTTCTGGACTTTCCTATATTAAAGATACAGCTGAAGCACTGAAGAAGCCTGTTAGAAGTAGTATTTTTTGTGCTGGTGCTCCGGACAGAAATTGCATTGGGTAGAGCCTAACCAATAAGTGTGTAAACAGGACATCCTTTCCGGGGTCTTTGCCACACCTAACTGCAATTTCCAAACTCTGGGTTCTACTGTGCAGACATGACATCTATATTCATGGAGAATTGTCTTCTGGGCACTCGGAAAGCGCTCTGAACTTTCTCATTGCTCAAAAGAAAAGCTATAGACTGGGAATAATCCAAGGGGTAGGTGGTTTCTTGGAGGGAGAGTATTAATGTAGATTTGATTTAAGCAACTACAGCTGGACGGTGTTATGGCGAAGAGATGGTTTGTGTTGATAGGCGATTATACGGATGGTGTGGATTGACAGGCTGTTTATCAATACACCCTAATGATATTACACTGTACAGAAACCGACTTGCCTACATTCAGAACATTCATGTCCTTGAGGAATTCTTCTCAAATGTAAATATGATATTGTTTTAACGTCTGGTAGTAGAGAGATCTATTATCTATAATACATTACATATGCAGATTATTATGTTCACTATTATCATAATAATTATTTATCTACTTGCAGATCTATAAAGGATCCGAATGATTTTCCATGTTTGTATCATTTACAGATTGTGACTATGAAGATAAAACAGGATTACTAAACCTAATCTGGAAACAAAATTTGTGATGTGAGAATAAACCAAGTGGATTTGTGGATGAGGAACCAGAGAAAATTCCCAAAATCGGGACATTTCTCCAACTGATAAGTTTTTTTTTTTTGTTTGAAACTGTAACCAGCTGATATCAAATGGTATTAATTAAAGAGGAGATTGGAATCATGGGAAGGAGAAGGTAAGATTTGTATCCATTAATCCACTTACAGAACAGATTACAGAACAGATCAATCTATGTACCATGGGATCAACCGAAAAATAACAAGCCTTGTCAGATTAATTGATATATTTCAAATGGTGAATAAAAGGAGATGGAATCATGGGAAGGAGTAATGTTCAGATGTACCATTAATCCACTTACAGAACAGATACAAAGGAAACAGAGCCATTCGTACTTGATACCATGGGATCCAACCTAAATAAACAGCTTGTCAGATAATATATTCAAATGGTAATAAAGAGGAGATGGAATAATGGGAAGGGAAGACTCGTTCAAGATTGTACCATTATAATCCACTGACAGAAAAACAGATACAGGAACAGATCCATATTATGATACCATGGGACCAACCTACATAAGGCTTTTTGGTCAGACGAAAAAGTCAAACAAGAAATATATTCATAAAAAATGAGAATTCCTACACAAAGGGAAACATTATATTTGTTCAGAATGTGATAACAGGTTTTGCAAGAAAAAGCCCACCTTAAGGAACATAAAACAAACTCACACAGGAGAGAAACCGTTCTTTTGTCTGCTTGTGGCAAATGTTTTCAAGAGCTGGAAACTTAAATTGGCAATCAGAGAAACCCCACACTGGAAGAAAAAAACCATTTTCTGTGCCTTATGTGGGAAACGCTTTTCAGACAGGTCAGATCTTAATCAAAACATAACCAAATTCATTCAGGAGACAAACCATTTTTCTGTGTTTTGAATGTGGCAAATGTTTTGGAGAAAACACTAAACCTCAGTACATCAAAAAATTCACACAGAGAGAAACCATTTCTTGTCTGAATGTGGCAAAGTTTTCAACAAAAGTACCAGCTTTTTTACTGCCCATCAGAGAATCACACAGGAGAGAAACCATTTTCTTGTTCTGAATGTGGTAGAGAGAATGTTTTCAAACAAAGAATTCAAACTTACTGCACATCCATAGAACTCACACAGGAGAGAAACCATATGCTTGTACTTGAATGCGGAAACATATATCAGCAAAAGATACCAATACAGCACATCAGAGACCTCACAAAGAAGAGAAAGGTTTTTCTTGTTTGAATGAGTAAACGTTTTGGCCAGAGGATGGACAACTTACTCAGCATCAGAGAACCCACACTGGAGAGAAACCATTTCTTTTGCCATTTATGTGGGAAAGGGCTTTCAAGAGCTCGTATCGTAATAGGCATACGTGCATTAACCCCGGACCACAAATCATTTTCTTGTTAGAATGTGGAAAACATGTTGGCAGAAGTTCCACTCTTTTTAAGACATCAAAAGATACACACGAGTAAGAAGGATCTTGAAGGATGATTTCACCTTCTATAACCATACCCATACCAACCTCAGGATCCACAATACATCAATACTTACCTTTTCTCAAGGGTCCACTACAGGATAGATTCCTCACATGCAACGGGCCCCTAAATGTTATGGCTCATCTGGGTTTCCTGCCATAAAAAGAACTTGTTTACAAAGAGGGTCATAGTAAAGGTGGCCATTACACATGCAATTCCATCGCCAATCTGCCGACAGATCACACTGATATCGACAACTATTGCGAAGGGAACGTCCACTCGTGGGAATAGACTGATGCCCGTACGCTGTATGGGGATTGGTCGGCAATGCCCATGGGCTTGCCGGTAGTCGGGATCTCTGCCTTACACCGACGGATTACCTAATATCGCCTTAATGTGATGGCCACCTTAGTGTGTATGCGTGGTGTGTGGTCTCATTTGTTAAATTTTTATAAGTGTAAAAACGAAGATTTTAAAGGGCAAGTCCAGTGTAAAAAATGATCCACCCCCAGAAAAACAAGGTTGCGCAGTAATACTTTTCCCAGATGCCCTTAAGTCACGACCGGACCGTGGGGGTCCCTGGGCGCCGCCCCCTGCTCCAGAGGTTTCTGCGCTAACAGCCACTCCAATTCCTGGTCGCAGCTGTCAGGCGATTGGTCATAACGTGAATACTTTTTACTGTCAGACGCAACCAGGAAGGTGGAGCGGCTGTCAGCTTGCCGAGCAGATGAGGAGCGGCAAGGGACTGGGTAAGGTAAAAGAACTCCAGGGCATTCTTAGGAAAATTATATAATGCGAATACCTAGTTTCTGGGGTTGATCTTCATTCCTAGCTAAAGGTTATTTACACTGGACATGTCCATAAGGAATAGATGGGCATTGGGTATCTCTCTCTGTATGGATTGAGATGAGCGGACTTTATTGCCATTAAAAACAACTTTGGTTGATTATGTACTAGTTGCCCATTGAACCAAGATAGACTAATCGTGTGAGGGCAAGCAGCTCAGTAATCACTATGAGGCAGTCGGGGAAAGGAATTTCCCACCATTGGCAATTCATATTCCCAACTCTCCCCTTCCAGTTACACCAAAATTGTGAAAAGTTATGAATAATTAGACATTGATAGGACAGGTGAAATAATGGTTCTGATTGGATATATAAAAGAAAGAGGGGGCAGATCAGCAAGTAAAAAACATGGTGGCCGTGAGGTGGGAAGAAGTATAGTTTCCAGTTTAATGAATGGGCAATTTTAAAAAGGAATTCCCTTGAAATTTTCTGATTATTTCGCTTCAGTGACCTAAAAACAGAAGGGGTGGAGTTGTATAGCCCCGTACAGTGGGGTGTCTACCTGTGTAAATTTGCAGGGGTTGGTGGTCTAGGGTTTTTGCCACATGAGCCAAAACTTTGATTGCCGCCCTTGTAGGCGCTTATGTTTATTTACTTATGCTTTGCCTGCCTCTTTTCTAAAAAAAAAAAAAAATTAGTGAGCTCTGGCTGCCGCCTATCTCCTATGTAGCAGGGTCGCTGCCCTGAGCATTTGGCTCATTTTGCATCATTTAGAGAGAACCCCTATGTTTGTGCATTTTTGAATGTTAAACTTAGTTGATAAGTTATTAGGTATGGTTTCCATTGTATTGATAGGGGAGGTGCATTCTCGTTGGGTGTGTGGGGTTATTATGTGTTTAAAGGGAAAGTCCACCCCTTATTAAAAAAAAAATTAATTATATTATGCAGGACCCCCCCCAAAACCTAGTTTCAGTTTTTGGTTAAAAATATAGAATATGCTCCCACCCAGAGGAATCATACTTACCAGCTCCTCGATCCACGCCGCGGGGACTCTCAATTCCGGGGTAAGGTGTCCATGTTGGCCGTGACTGCCATCCGGACGAGCCTCCACTGCAGCTGTCTGGGAACACAAAGAAAAAAAAAAAACAGAGCAGCTGCGTGGAGGACGGGCGACGAGGAGCGCGGAAAAGACAGAAGTGGCGGTGGATTAGATCTTGTAAATATGATCCTCTGGCGGGAGCAGGAATTACTTACATTTTAACAAAATGGAAACTAGGTTTTGGGGGGTCCTGCCTAACCTTGGACATTTTTTTTATAAGGGGGGGACTTCCTTTTAATAAAGGGTGAGTTTGAGGCCACACAGTGTGCCCGCAGGGGCCTGAGATTCCTGTATTTTTGGGGACCGGAGTGCCTTTGACTCTCGACAAAAATGGAAGATTGGATCCAATCATCAGGTCACAGGGCACAAGGCCCCCGTGCCATTAGTGGGCCGCCATTGTGCGTTTTTTAAACACTATGATCAGATTGCATGTTAAAAGTTGCTGGTGTGGCTTAGCCCTCAAAACAACATGTGGTTTTGGTTATTGGGATGGGTTCATGGGTGGAGTTGGGTATTGGGGTGTTTTTGTATGTATGCAGTAGGTTGAGTCTGTGGGGGTTGAGAGGGGTTCTTCTTTGCACTTATCCACGATTTGGTTTTTAGGCCTGGTTTCCTAGAAACGGAAGAAGAGTGGCCGTGAATTGTGCTTGAATTGAAATTAGTGTGTGTTGTGTTGTTACTGTAGGGGTGTGGGGTATGTTGTCACATTTAAAAAAGTAACATTGTCAAACTTGATTGATTTAAAGGGTAAACTGTGGTTCGGAAATTCTTCCAAAAAATCGTAAAGAATATATAAAAATCCTTTCCATAGTACCTTGCAATATAAAACCGAAAAATCACATCTATAGATAAAATTGGTTGAGAAGTTTATTGCTGGAAATGTTCAGCAAGATTATTCCTGCTTGAACACTTCCGTTGGTAGCCATGTCCACCCAGTATTGTAGTCATGTGAACAGTCGGTCTGCATTAATAGGCTCCTCTTCTCAAACTGTCCATGATTTCACAGCATAAGGCAACGGCCACACTGCAAGCAATTGCATTGCAAATATGAAAAACCTCATGCGATTTAAATGCGGAACGCACCTGAACGCCGTTGTTGTAGTGCACGAGCGTGCCTTCAATTGGCCTCGTTGGCCGACAGGGAGGAGGGTGGCGGACGGGAGCCTAGCAGAGCAGTGTTGCATTGAGAATCTGCAGAGTAAGTACCGCGAACCCAGGGGTGCGGACTTAGCGGTTTCAGGTCCTCACACTGGGGTAAACAGTGACCCCCCAAGGGAAGAGGAGCGGAGGGGAGAAGGTGAGTATAATTGTCCTTTAACGAAGCATTCTTCTCTCCTGGGGTGAAGGGTGGGGGGCGAGAGGTAGGTGATGTCAATCAAAATACTGGAAGCAGGAAGTTTGAACAGCACCCCAATGTAATTTCTCACAGGCTCCAGCCAGAGAGAGAATGTGATTGTCGGCTCATTGTTTAAAGGAAATACTTTTAGGGCTTCATCAACCCTAGCTTTTTTGAGACCACGGTTGCCCTTTAATGCACAAGTTTTTATTTTTGTAGTTTTACTACTTTTTCTTTCGGAATTGTGATGTTGGTGTCAGACACAGTGCGTGTGTAAAACACGTGGGTCCAGGTGCATTTCGTTTACGTGGAATGTTCACATTTGACGTCTACCCATTAAGTAAAATGTCTGGACCTGGTACTGGAACTTGAAACACTTATCAGTCTTAGGAGTTTTGTGTCTTAGCTTGAATAAATAGAATAGAATAGAAAGAGAGATAAGCAAATATATGGGATATAATGGTCCTTTAAAACACAATCTGTAACAAGCAAATCTCAAAATTAACCAGAGGAAATAGGTGTTTCAAATACCAAGGGGTCCTACTAAACCATCTGGACTGGATGGCTACACATTGATGTTCACGGGAACACAGATAAAGAATGCATCCTGTGATAAGAGATCCATGATTTAGAGTGGACGTGTCCACAGGTGCATCATTCTTTTACTTCATGATGGTAATGATAGTAGTAATTAAAGCGACAAACAATATCAAAAATAACAGTACCCCCATACGTGTCCCATTCACATCAGCAGGCTGAAATCATTACTCACATTCAGCCGTGTACCTCCCTAGATCACACAGCAAAGAGTGATAAAAGCCCGCCTCCTAGAAAAGCACCAGGGACGTGGGTTAACACACAACTTGGCAGGCTGGTGGGAATGTCTCTGTACAACTCTCTCCTCCTCCTCTGCCAGTAAATACAAAAGTGAACTGTAAATGTGCTAGGATACAGCCCCCGTGCGTATGGAGACGTACTGGCTGTCTGGAAGGAAAACCAACACTAGGACTAGAAATGGTTCCATAATATGGTTCTCTGCCTAGACAGACATGTGCTGTTATGTAATACATCAGTTACATGTTAAGATCTGATAATTGTCCTGTAAAAATTCTACCCAGGGGTGGATCTGCCGGTGATTCTCCTTTATCACTTCCCTGTAAAGGGTCTTGTTTCCCTTAAAACTCCCACTCCTCCATGGAGAAATAGATGGAAACATCCTCACCCTTATGCACCTGAACACACAGTTACAGTCACCACCCAGACAGAGAGACGGATTATCATCCCTGGTTCTAACCAATCACGGATTGGGACACACCCACCTCTCCAGTCAGCAGGTGGATGATGTTGGAGATGAGGTCCAGGATTTCTTGGCATTTTCCTTCTGTATGACGGGCGAGACGGATGGGACACAGTGGGGGATGGAGCCTGCAGGACCTTCCAACATACAGTCAGTGCAGCTCTGTGGGACGCCATCCCCAGAGCTTCTTCATAACAATGTAGTCTGGGGATGTGGAGGGAGAGAGAATTATCTCTGTAAGGAAGGGGGCCCATAGCTAATAGGGAGCCACTGCCCAAGAGAAATAAACTATCAACTCTATGGACAGTAGGTAGAACTATTCCAAATAATCCCCACCCCCTGCACCACTCACAGACCCTCACCCTCCCCAGTCAGCAGGTGGATATCTCCAGTGTGAGATTCAGGATTCTCTCATTCAGATGGTTTTATCCTGTTCCCCTCACTGGGGTCAGTCGCTTCTCTGAGATCCCCATTAGGCCTTGTGGGTGGGATTAATGTTAAAGCTCCTCGAATTAAATGGACAGAGACATTTGTTATATGACCGACCACATCCAATAAACACATTACAGCACAGATACATAGATACAGTTATTCCTTCTTGCCATCTATATTTTTTAATGCATGAGCATCTATAGTTCATAGTTAAAGGGTACTGTGGTCTCCATACAAAAAGTCCTCAAAAGCTCTTCTCGTACCTTTAAACAAGCTGGGATGATGGCTCTATATTCTTTTCTTCTTCATTTCCTTCTCTTCTTCTACTTCTTCTTCTTCTTCTTCTTCTCTTCTCTCTAATCCTTCTGCTTCCTCTCTTCTTCTTTCTCTTCTTCTTCCTTCTTCTTTCTTCTCTTCTTCTTCTTCTTCTTCTTTCTTTCTTTCGTTCTCTTTCTTCGTTCTCCACTTCTTCTTCTTCTTTTCTTCTCTTCTTTCTTCTTCTTCTTCTTTCTTCTCATCTCTTCTTCTTCTCTTCTTCTTCTTCATTCTTCCTTCTTCTTCTTCTTCTTCTTCTCTTCTTCTTCCTTCTCTCTTCTCTCTCTTCTTCTTCTTCTCCTAGATTCTTCTCTTCTTCTTCTCTTCTTCTCTTCTCTTCTCTTCTTAGATTCTTCTTCCTTCTCTCTTCTTCTTCTATTTTCTGCTTCTTCTTCTTTCTGATTCTTCTTCTTCTTCTTCCTTTCACCTTTCTTCGTCTTCTTTTTTCTATTCTCTATTCTTCTTTCCCTTCTTCTTCTTTCTTCTTCTCTTCTTCTCTTCTTTCTCTTCTTCTCTTCTTCTATTCTTTTCTTTCTTTTCTCTTCTTTCTTCATCTTCTTCTTCTTCTCCTTCTTCTTCTTTCCTTCTTCTTTCTCCCCTAGATTCTTCTCCTTCTTCTTCTTCTTCTTCTTTCTTCTCTTCTTCTCGCTTCTTTCTCTTCTTCTATTCCTTCTCTCTTCTTCTTCTTCTTCCTTCTTCTTTCCTTCTTCTTCTTCTATTCTTCTTTTCTTCCCTTCTTTCCTTTTCTCTTCTTTCTTCTTCTTTCTTTTGTCTTCTTTCTTCTCTATCTGCTTCTTCTTTCTTCTTATCCTTTCTCTTTCTAAATCTCTCTCCTCTTCATGTCTCTCTTTCTTCTTCTCTTCTCTTCTTCTTTCTTTTCTTCCTTCTTCTCTCTTCTTCTTCCTCCCTTCTTGTCTTCTTCTTTCATTCTTCCCTTCTCTCCTTTCTTCTCTTTCTCTTCGTTCTCTGTGTCCTCTTCTCTTCTTCTTTCCTTCTCTCTTCTTCTTCTTCTTCTATATTCTTCTTCTTTCTTTCTTCTTCTGTCTTTCTTCTTCTTCTCCCTTCTCCTTACCCTTCTATCTTCTTCTTCGTTTCTATTCTTCTCTTCTTCTTCTTCTTCTTCTTCTTCTTCTTCTTCTCTTCTTCTTCTTCTTCCTATCTCTTCCTCTTCTTTCTCTTCTTCGACTTTCTTCGTCTTTCTATTCTTCTTCTATCCTATTCTGTTCTTCTTCTTCTTCTTCTTCTCTCTTCTTCCTTCTTCGTCTATTCTTTCTTCTTCTTCTTCATAGCTTTCTCTTTCTTCTGTCCTCTCTTCTCCCCGGTCCTTCCTTCTTCTTCGTCTTCTTTCTTCTTCTTATTCGTCTAATTCCTTTCTTCTCCGTTCCTTCTTCTTCGTCTCTTTCTTCCTCTCTCTCCTTCTCTTCTTCTTCTTCCTCTATTCTTCCCTTCTTCTTCTTTCCCCCTTCTTCTTCTTCTTCTCTATTCTTCCTTCTTCTTCTTCTTCTCTCCCCTTCTTCTTCTAGTCTTCTTCTTTCTTCTTCTTCTTCTTCTTCTTCTTCTCTGTCGTCTTCTTCTTCTTCTGCTTCTTCTCTTCTCCTTCTTCCCTTCTTCTATTCTTCTTCTTCTTCTTTCTTCTCTTCTCTTGTTCTTCTTCCTTCTTCTCTCTTCTCCTTCTTCTTCTATATCTTCTCCTTTCTTCTTCTTCTTCGTCTTCTCTCTCTTTCTGTTCTTCTTCTTCTTCTCTTCTCTTCTATTCTTCTTCTCCTCTTCTTCTTCCTCTTCTTCTCCTTCTTCTTTTCTTCTTCTTCTCTTCTCTCTATTCGTCTTCCTTCTTCTCTGAGATCCCCATTAGGTCCTTGTGGGTGGGATTAATGTTAAAGCTCCTCTGGAATTAAATGGACAGAGACATTTGTTATATGACCGACCACATCCAATAAACACATTACAGCACAGATACACAGATAACAGTTATTCCTTCTTGCCATCTATATTTTTTAATGCATGAGCATCTATAGTTCATAGTTAAAGGGTAACTGTGGTCTCCATACAAAAGTCCTACAAAAGCTCTCTCGTACCTTTTAAACAAGCCTGGGATGATGGCTCTAGATTCTCTGAAAGGCATATGCTTGTAAATTTACACTTTCCAGACTGCCCTGTCTCTATCTCTGTGTATAAGCCCCACTTCCAAAAATGTATCTTGTCTGTAGCTAGTTACAGAATTCAACATTATCTGTCCATTCCTCTAATATATATATATATATATAT
>JAACNH010000622.1:52591-84200 GCA_019447015.1 Hymenochirus boettgeri | reverse complement strand
ATCATGTCAATGCAGGTACATACTGTATATCGTGTCAATGCTGGTACATACTGTATATCATGTCAATGCAGGTACATAGTGTATATCATGTCAATGCTGGTACATACTGTATATCGTGTCAATGCTGGTACATACTGTATATCATGTCAATGCAGGTACATACTGTATATCGTGTCAATGCTGGTACATACTGTATATCATGTCAATGCAGGTACATACTGTATATCGTGTCAATGCTGGCAGCTGGAAGGGTTAAAGGTAATACTGTGCTGGTACTGAAAGGGTTAATGGCAATACTATGGGAAAGTGCTGGCACTGAAAGTATTAATAGGAAAGTCTGCTGGCACTAAAGGGTTAATGGTAATACACTGCTGGCACTGAAGCATTAATGGCAATACTCTTAACCTTGGCACTCCAAATGTTTAGATAATTTCTGTAAACAAGACATGCTGGGAGTTGTAGTTTTCAAAGCATCTTGTAGTGCCAAGGTTTGAAGTAACTAGTTGTTTGCTTTCCGGATTTTTGAATGGAAACCCCCAATATTGCATTCCATAACCCTTGAATTCGCCAATCCATTTTGGTAACCCTCGAATGTAGCACTCAGTTTTGGTAACCTTCGAATGTATCACTTGGTAACCCTTAAATGTATTATTCAACAACCCTCAAATTAATCGTTCGATTAAGGTAACCCTTGAATATAGCCTTTGATTTGGGTAACCCTCGAATATAGCCTTTGATTTTGGTAACCCTTGAATGTATCGTTTGATTAGGGTAACCCTCAAATATAGCCTTTGATTTTGGTAACCCTTGACTGTATCGTTTGATTAGGGTAACCCTCGAATATAGCCTTTGATTTTGGTAACCCTTGACTGTATCGTTTGATTAGGGTAACCCTTGAATATAGCCTTTGATTTTGGTAACCCTTGAATGTATCGTTTGATTAAGGTAACCCTCGAATATAGCCTTTGATTTTGGTAACCCTTGAATGTATCGTTTGATTAAGGTAACCCTAAGGTAATGTAGCATGCGGAAACCCGACAATTTCCCAATCATGATGGAAGATAGTATTTAACAACAAATGTGTTGAAGCACAGGACAAATAACAATTACACTCATACGAGCTAAGGTGCAGGTACCAAAGATAATAATATAGTCATCAAACCAAGAAGACGGAAGAAGGTACCACACTCAAATAGGATAAATGTATATACAACCCTTTATTAAAGCACAGACTGGGGTATAATGTGAACAATACAATTATAATAACTTAAAAAAGATATTTACACTAGAGTATCAAAGTACCCTATCCAACAAGTACATACAGGGTTATTCAATAAAAGTTCTTATTGTTTAAAATGGGGCTAATTTTGCCCCAACCAATCAGATGTTCGCTTACAAATGTTAAATAAGATCTGATTGGTTGGGGCAAAATTAGCACCATTTTAAACGATAAGAACTTTTACTGAATCTCCCTGATTGTGTCTAATACAAGTGCAGCCCTCCATCACTAAACTACACAGTAGTTATCATGGTAACATTATGGTAAGATAAGTGTATATAGCCATACACTTACCGTATCTGTCATGGGTCTGAGTCAAAGTGCAGTCAAAAGGGCAGTCAAGCCGATGGGGGTTCCATGAGAGGGAGAGCCAGGACAGGGACCAAGGCAGGGCCTAGAACAAATGATGGACGCGTTTCGCCCTATACAAGTTCTTTCTCAGACACTATGTACCTGTTGGATAGGGTACTTTGATACTCTTGTGCAGTGAGTAACTCAAAACAGACAGATACAGTAGATAGAATTGATTCTAGGTTAACATTGCACAATACATTTTGATACACTGATGTAGTGTGCTCATTTCGCTTTGATTTGAGTATTGCACCTACCGATTATTGGCAATTGCCAGCCTTGGTGTGCTACTTGGTGTGCTAAAGTGAATCTAGACTTGTTTTGATCTCTCTTGTTCCCAAAATAGCCATGTCTCTCTGCCTTTCTGGTAACAAACTCTGGTGAATCTGCTGTGTATACGAGTGCCCACAGATAGGGTTCTGATTGTCACCTCTGGCAAGTGGTGCCATAGGTTCGACACCACTGCTCTAGTGTAAATATCCTTTTTAAGTGATTTTAATTGTATTGTTCACATTATACCCCAGTCTGTGCTTTAATAAAGGGTTGTACTGTATTTACATTCATCATATTTGAGTGTGGTACCTTCTTCCTTCTTCTTGGTTTGAGGAAGATAGTGTTTAAACAAGATTTGGTGATATGTATGTGTTTCCCAGACCATTTCCCAGGTCCCTGAGGCATTTACAGAAGTTACCATAGCTTTTTAAATCATTATTTTAGGCTGTGACTTACCAAAAAAATTTCCATGAATGGTTCCACTCGCTGAATGGATTTTTGGAAGTTCGTCCATCTCTAGTCAGGAGAACTGCAGTCAGGAAAATGTGTTTAGACATTAGATCAATTAAACATCTGTGTCCAGCTGAATGTCTAATCTATGTCAGGTCTGTCTGGTGTATGGCCAGCATTACACAGCTCTGATCACATTACACAGTGCACTGGAATTATTCAATCCATTAACATCAAGCCCTGATCTGAAAAGCTTACAATCTAATCACTTTATTTCACACACAAACTATCTGTAGGTCTTTATGCTAAGAAGATGAGTACTGTAGGTGATACCGTGTGGCCGTGCCTTAACTGTTCGTTTTTACAGACAAGCTTTCAAGAGATACACTTCAGGTCAAGCAGTACTAAATAACACAGGGTACAGCAAATCATAGACAGCACACAGGGTATAATGTAAGGAGATGAAAAGTAAATACGGACTGTACCATTTAGTCACAGATATATCACAGTAAATACGGACTGTACCATTTAGTAGCTTTCCTTACAGCAGAGGATACAGGAAACATTTTCATTACCAGATTTATTTCTTACAAAAAATGAACCAAATGCAGATAAAATGAAGGTAAAGTGTGTAATTTACAAGCCTTTTTTCTGCAGAGATTAAAGGGCAAGTTTATACTTTCAATTATCTTGTATCTACCTTTCTGAGTATCAGCAGAACAAATGATGTTAGCCCTTTTAAGCACTTGTACCCTTCCACCATTGTATCTGTATGTTGTCCCTCCCATTTAGATGTAAGCTTTCGGGGAAGGGATATCATTCTAAGTGTCAAGGATGGTTGCACTATCAATTTATCCTAATTTATATATATGTTTCTTAACCGATGTGTGAATTGTAAGTGTTTTATAATGTACAGCGCTGCGTACCCAAGTGGCGCTATTGAATAAATTATACATATATATACAAAGTGTCATGTACTACTCTTATTTATTGGAGAATGAATGGAAACATGTATTTTAACTTTTCTACTTGCCATTACAAGCATTTTATGTATTAAAGAGATTAAAGGGGGTATATGGCAATAACCATTTTTAAAGGGAAAGTATCATCTACCAGATATTCCTTATTAAAGGAATATTATTAAATAGATTTTGGTTATTAGAATATATATATTGGTACTACAGTTATTTTTTTGTTGACTTAATGTATATTTTTGTTGACTAAATACAGTTTTGTAACCAGAACATTGTTTTTTGTGTGCTAAATGTGTTTGTACCACCATATTTCTTTGGTTGGACTAAATATTTTTTCATACCAAAATCTTTTTGTTAACTGAATGTACGTTTTGTTACCACAGAATTTATTTTGGTTAACAAAATTAGTTTTGTCACCAAAGTTTGGTCTTTTGACTAAATATATGTTTCCTACTTCAGAATTTCTTGATCGACTAAATATAGTTTAGTCACAAGATGTATTTTTTAGTAACTAAATATATGTTTGGTTCACATAGAATTTCTTTTGATCGACTAAATATAGTTTTGTATTTTTTTTTTTTACTAAATGATCTGTGAACAAAAGGCACCCATAATCCTACAGTACTCATCTTTTTAGTATATGCTACCGGACTAAACATGGGCGCCTATTTATAAAGATCGGTATCGTTATCGTAAAAAAAGATGTTATCGTAAATAACGATGTTTTTACCGATAACGACCGTCATTTACCGATAACGACCGTTTTTTTTTTACGATAACGACCGTTTTTTACCGTAACGTTTACATACCGGTCGTTAAATACTGGTCGTTATCGGTAAAATAACGGTCGTTATCGGTAAAAACAGTCATTATTTACGATAACGATCGGTAGTTTACGATAACGATACGATCTTTTATAAGGGCCCATGGCTTCAACCATTTTATCTAGGTCTTTATACTTATGGCTGGCAACCAGTGTTTAGAAACCCAGTCTCAAACATACAACTCTTTACACAATGGGTTAAGTATTTACAGTTGCAGCTTTATATTACTGTGTAAAACATTGTGTGCGGGCCCATAACATGCACCAACTCAGCACACTACTACAGACTAAAAACAATATCAATCACATACTTGAGCATAACATATACAATAACACTTATATACACTAAAAAGGTTTGTGTCCATAGGCAAAACTCTATCTGGTTGGTACCACACACTGATACAACCATGGACACGCCTCTGATAAATGGTTGATGCACAGACACAGGTAAAATCATTGGCACATTATTATATACCCCATGCCCAGAATCATAAACTGACCTGTATATATAAAATGCCATGTCCAACAGTACATAATGACCTATATATATATAAATTACCCCTATAGACTGTAAAGTGACTGACTGAGTCATGGGGCCATGCAGCAAACACAGGGACATCCAGGAAGCACACGCCCCAATGTTTCTTTTCCATTCCCTCACTCTCCAAGCCTCTGGTAAGTTCAGACCCCAACAGGAGTACCCTTTCCTGTGTGTACAGTTGATACGGTAACTGTGTTAACTGGTGACTGGATATCGGTGCATTGATATACTGAACATTGGTAATGTGTACGTGTGATAAATATTGACTGTGTGTAATACTGTTGCATTGTGTATAATACTGACAGTGGTGTGACATGTGATAACTGTAACATGTGTGTATACTACTTGTGTGTAACATTGGTGTAAATGTGTACATTGTTGTATTATTGTGGTCATGTGTGTATAATACGTGACATGTGTTGGTAATACGTGAATTGTGTGTATAATACGGTGTGTGTAACATTGGTGTATAATACTGTGTGTAACGGGTATAATACTGTGTGTAACATTGTGGTATAATACGTGTGTGTGTAACATTTGTTGGTATACTGTGTGTAACATTGTGTGTATTAATACGGTGTGTGTGAACATTGTGTGATAATACGGTGTGTGTACGGTGTGTATAATACTGTGGGTGTGTAACATTGTGTGTATAATGGCTGTGTGTAACATGTGTGTGTATATTACTGTTGTGTATTTGTAACCTTGTGTGTATATACTTGTGTGGGGTAACATTGGGTGATAATGAACTGTGTGTGTAAACATTGTGTGTATATTACTGTGTGTGTAAACATTGTAGGTGTAGTAGATGATGTGGTGTAAACATTGTGTTGTTAATAAACTAGTGTGTGTAACATTGTGTGTATGATACACGAAATATCAGTCTATGTACGAGTGTGTGAACATGTGTGTATAATACTGTGTGTGTAACATTGTGTGTATGATACACGGATATCAGTATATCAGTCTGTGTAACATTTGTGTGATAATACTGTGTGTTGTAACATTGGGTGTATAACTGTGTGTGTAAATTGTGTGTAATACTGTGTGTGTAACATTGGTGTGTATTTAATACTGTGTTGTAACATTGTGGTGATAATACGTGTGGGTGTAACATTGTGTGTTATTATACTGAAATATCAGTCATCAGTTGTAACATGGTGTTATATACTGCTGTGTGTAACATGTGTGATGATATAAGACTTGGTTGTGTGTAACATGTGTTGTAAATGTGTGATACACTGAAATATCAGTCTTCTATCAGTCTGTAACAGTGTGTGTATAATACTGTGGTGTAAATTGTGTGTATGAACTGTGTGTGTAACATTGTGTGTATGAAACTGGGTGTAACATTGTGTGTGAAATATGGTGTGAACAGTGTGTGTATATACACTGAAATATCAGCTATCAGTCGTGTAACATTGGGTGTATAATACTGTGTGTGTAACATTGTGGTGTTATAAACTGTGTGTGTAACATTGTGTGTATGATACACTGAAATATCAGTCTATCAGTCTGTAACATTGTGTGTATAATACTGTGTGTGTAACATTGTGTGTATGATACACTGAAATATCAGTCTATCAGTCTGTAACATTGTGTGTATAAACTGTGTGTGTACACATATGTGGTATAACTGTGTGGTAACATTGTGTGTTAATACTGTGTTGTAACATTGTGTTATATACAGAATACAGTCTATCAGTCGTGTTAACATTGGGGTATAATACTGTGGTTGTAACATTGTGGTATGATACACTGAAAATCAGTCATCAGTCTGTAACATGGGTATAACTATGTGTGTGTACATTGTGTGTAATACTGTGTGGGAAACATTGTGCTGTCTAATACGTTTGACTTTGTGGATTGAAGTTGTACATTGTGTGTATGGATACACTGACAAAATACAGCTATCCGGAAGATTATTAGAGTGGTGTGTTACCCCGTACCAGTCATTCTATCTCTCCTTAATCCCCTATTTATTCCTTACTCATTTACTTATCTATCACATATAGCATTGGTTAGTGGCTTGATACCTTGAACACAATGTGGACCACCCACCGGTGTCCCACGCCAGTAAATACGGACTGTACCATTTAGTCACAGATATATCACAGTAAATACGGACTCACAAGATATAGCACAGTAAATACGGAGTAACCTTAAGTATCACAGATATATCACAGTAAATACGGACTGTACCATTTAGTCACAGATATATCACAGTAAATACGGACTGTACCATTTAGTCACAGATATATCACAGTAAATACGGACTGTACCATTTAGTCACAGATATATCACAGTAAATACGGACTGTACCATTTAGTAGTTTTTCCTTACAGCAGAGGATACAGGAAACATTTTCCATTTACCAGATTTTATTTCTTTACCAAAATGAACCAAATGCAGATAAATGAAGGTAAAGTGTGTAATTTACAAGCCTTTTTTTCTGCAGAGATTAAAGGGCAAGTTTATACTTTTATACAATTATCTTGTTATCCTACCTTTCTGAGTATCAGCAGAACAAATGATTGTTAGCCCTTTTAAGCACTTTGTACCCTTCCCACCACTTGTATCTGTATGTTGTCCCTCCCATTTAGATTGTAAGCTTTTCGGGGAAGGGATCTCATTTCTAATGTGTCAAGGATTGTTGCACTATCAATTTATCCATAATTTATATATATGATTTCTTAACCGATGTGTGAAATTGTAAGTGTTTTATAATGTACAGCGCTGCGTACCCAAGTGGCGCTATATGAATAAAATTATACATATATATACAAGTGTCATGTACTACTCTTATTTTATTGTAGAAATGAATGGAAACATGTATTTTAACTTTTCTACTTTGCCATTTACAAGCATTTTATTATTAAAGAGATTAAAGGGGGTATATGGCAATAACCATTTTTAAAGGGAAAGTATCATCTACCAGATATTCCTTATTAAAGGAATATTATTAAATAGATTTTGGTTATTAGAATATATATATTGGTACTACAGTTATTTTTTGTTGACTTAATGTATATTTTTGTTGACTAAATACAGTTTTGTAACCAGAACATTGTTTTTTTGTGTGCTAAATGTGTTTTGTAACCATCATATTTCTTTTGGTTGACTAAATATAGTTTTTTTTCATACCAAAATCTTTTTGTTAACTGAATGTACGTTTTGTTACCACAGAATTTATTTTGGTTAACAAAATATAGTTTTGTCACCAAAGTTTTGGTTCTTTTGACTAAATATATGTTTTCCTACTTCAGAATTTCTTTTGATCGACTAATAGTAACGTTTAGTACAAAGATGTATTTTTTAGTAACTAAATATATGTTTGGTTCACATAGAATTCTTTGATCGACTAAAATATAGTTTTGTTTTTTTTTTTTACTAAATGATCTGTGAACAAAAGGCACCCATAATCCTACAGTACTCATCTTTTAGTATATGCTACCGGACTAACATGGGCCTATTTAAAAAGATCGGTATCGTTATCGTAAAATACAGATCGTTATCGAAATAACGACGGTTTACCGATAACGACAGTTTTACCGATACGACTTTTTACAGGCTGTTATTACCGATAAGACCGTTTTTTAGCGTTACGTTACTACCGGTCGTATCGTTAAATATGGTCGTTATCGGTAAATAACGGTCGTTATCGGTAAAAAACAGTCATTATTTTACGATAACGATCGGTATTTTACGATAACGATACCGATCTTTTATAAATAGGGCCCATGGCTTCAACCATTTTATCTAGGTCTTTATACTTATGGCTGGCAACCAGTGTTTAGAAACCCAGTCATCAAACATACAAACTCTTTACAAATGGGGTTAAGTATTTACAGTTGCAGCTTTATATTACTGTGTATAACATTGTGTGCAGGGCCCCATAACATGCACCAACTCAGACACACTACATACAGACTAAAACACATATCAATCACATACTTTAGCATACACATATACAATAACACTTATATTACACTAAAAAAGGTTTGTGTCCATAGGCACAAACTCTATCTGGTTGGTACCCACACACTGATACAACCATGGACACCGCCTCTGATAAATGGTTGATGCACAGACAAGGTAAAATTCATTGGCACATTATATATACCCATGCCCAGAATCATAAAAATGACCTGTTATAAATAAAATGCCATGTCCAACAGTACAATGACATATATATTATAAATTACCCTATAACTGTAAAGTGACTGACTGAGTCATGGGGCCATGCAGCAAACACAGGGACATCCAGGAAGCACACGCCCCAATGTTTCTTTTTCCATTCCCTCACTCTCCAAGCCTCTGGTAAGTTCAGACCCCATACAGGAGTACCCCCTTTTCCCTGGATTGTAAGTAACAGTGTGTTAATACTGTGTGTGTAACATTGTGTGTATAATACTGTGTGTAACATTGTGTGTATAATACTGTGTGTAAACATTGTGGTAACGTGTGTAATGATTGTATCACTGTGTGTGTAACATTGTGTGTATAATACTGTGTGTGTAACATTGTGTGTATAATACTGTGTGTAACATTGTGTGTATAATACTGTGTGTAACATTGTGTGTATAATAGGTGTACATGTGTGTATAATACGGTGTATAACATGTGTGTATGATACTGTGTGTAACATTGTGTGTATATACTGGTGTGTAACATTGTGTGTATATATGTGTGTGTAACATTGTGTGTATGATACTGTGTGTGTAACATTGTGTGTATGATACTGTGTGTGTAACATTGTGTGTATGATACTGTGTGTGTAACATTGTGTGTATAATACTGTGTGTGTAACATTGTGTGTATGATACACTGAAAATCAGTCTATCAGTCTGTAACATTGTGTGTATAATACTGTGTGTGTAACATTGTGTGTATGATTGTGTGTGAACATTGTGTGTATATACTGTGTGTGTAACATTGTGTGTATAATACATGTGTGTGTAAATTGTGTGTATAATTACTGTGGTTGTAACAGTGTGTGTAACTGAATATCATTAGTTGTAACATTGTGTGTATAATACTGGTGTAAATGTGTGTAACATTACTGTGTGTGTAACATGTTGTATAACACTGTGTGTGTAACATGTGTGTGATACACTGAAATATCAGCTATCAGTTCTGCATGGGTGATTACTGTGTGTGTAACATTGTGTGTATACAGTGTGGTGTAACATTGTGTGTTTAAACTGTGTGTGAACTGTGTGTATGATACACGAATATCCGTCTTCCGTCTGTAACATGTGTGGTATAATCTGTGTGGTAACATTGTGTGTATGTGATACACAGGCATCTAGTGTGTCATGTATATACGTGTGTGTAACATTGTGTGTATATAACTGTGTGTTGTAACATTGTGTGTATAATACTGTGTGTGTAACCTGTGTGTATAATACTTTATGTTTATGAAATTGTGTATCATCTGTACAGTTTATATAGTCTGTACATTGGGTTAGTAATACATTCTGTGTGGTGTAGTAATCTGTATTGTGTGTATATCTGAAATGATCATCACAGTCTTCAATGTTAACAGCTGTTGCTGTAGTATCTGTGTGTATGTAGGGGCCTGAAATCAGTCTTTGTCTATCAGTCTGTAACGATGGGTTGATATCTGTAGTGTAATCTGGTGTGTGATACATTGTGTGTATGATAATACTGTGTGTGTAACATGTGTGTATAATACTGTGTGTGTAAACATTGGTGTATAATACTGTGTGTGTAAAAACATGTGTGTAAATACACTGAAATTATCAGTCTGCAGTCTTGTGTAACATTGGGTGTATAATTCACTGTGTGTGTAACATTGTGTGATAATACTGTGTGTGTGTCACAGTGCTGTGTATGATACACGAAAATATCAGTACAGTCTGTACAACATTGTGTGTATAATACTGTGTGTGTAACATTGTGTGTATAATACACTGAAATATCAGTCTATCAGTCTGTAACATTGGGTGTATAATACTGTGTGTGTAACATTGTGTGTATAATACTGTGTGTGTGTAACATTGTGTGTATGATACACTGAAATATCAGTCTATCAGTCTGTAACATTGTGTGTATAATACTGTGTGTGTAACATTGTGTGTATAATACTGTGTGTGTAACATTGTGTGTATGATACACTGAAATATCAGTCTATCCGGACAGATTATTAGATGGTGTGTACCCCAGTACAGTCCATTCTATTCTCTCCTTAATCCCCTTATTTTATTCCTTTCCTATTTTACTGTATCATATCACATTATATCATTGGTTAGTGCTTATACCTTGAACACAATGTGACACACGGTGTCACACGCGACGTGACGCACGGTATCACACACGACATGACGCACGGTATCACACACGACATGACGCACGGTATCACACACGACATGACACGGTATCACACGCAACGTGACGCACGGCGTCACACACAACGTGACACACGGCGTCACACGCAAAGTGACACACCGTTTCACACGCAACGTGACACACGGTATCACACGCAACGTGACACACGGCATCACAAGCAATGTTACACACAGACACACTCAATGTGACACAGTTTAACACACAATGTGACACACAGTATCACACACAACGTGACGCACGGTATCACACACAACGTAACACACAGACACACACATCCCCTTCCCCCAGGCTGCACTTACTGTTTCTCTCCTTCCTGCTTCCTCTCTTCTGTTCAGCCCCTTCACTTGCAGCCAATCAGTGAGAGCCCGCCCCCTGTCCAGTTCCTTGGATCTCTCATTGGTTGCTGTGTCTGCCTGTACAGCCAATGACAGTGTGTATTATCATGGTGGAATTCCAGTGATCCATTTGATTGGCTGACTAAGATGATTGGAAATGTGAGATTGTTCCATTGGTTCCTTCCCAGACATTGAGCCAATAGTGAATCTGGTAACAAACACTGGTTTCTACCCAACTAGCAGTTGTACCCGGCGTTGCCCGTGCACACATGTGGGTATAGTATTTGTTACGTGCAGGTGTGTGTTTGGTTTAGATGGAAGAGACAGTGGGTACTGTACGTCATGTATGTAATAGTTATGAGTTGAGGAGGTGACATTGATTGTTGACAGACGTATAACACACATGTTTATAGTAAAACCTTATATACAACGTTACCAGTTTATCCACTTGGAGGCTAAATATACAAATGTTGTGGGGAACCTACACGTGAACATGCTACATGCAATTTGCCATGGGGAAAACATGTTGAATGTAACTGAATATCGCAGCACTTGAGTGACTGACAGGTGTCAGTGTCTCTGATCATGTGACGTGTGGCTCTTTGTGTTAAAGTCGGGCTTCATTCTGTCGCACTCTGTGAACGTTGTGTGTTTTTATTAAGCGTGCTCCATTTTTTGCACATTAGTTAACAGTATGTCACTTTCAGGGTTATTCAATAAAAGTTCTTATTTCAAATGGTGCTAATTTTGCCCCAACCAATCCGATGTTAGCTTTCAAATGTTAAATAAGATCTGATTGGTTGGGGCAAAATTAGCACCATTTTTTAAAGGGCATGTCCACCCCAAAATTTAACTTTTGATATGTGGTAGGGCATGCTCCCCCAGCCCCAACCGCATTAATATAATTGTTAGAAAGTCCCCCGATTCTTACTTACCTGCCCTCTCTCCCCTGCTGCAGTGTTCAGGCCCTCTGCTTGCATGGAATTAAAAGCAGGGGGCGGGACCGGCAGCCGCGTCCGTGATTGGCTGAGAGGCAGGGAGGGCTGCACTGAGCATGCCTCAACCTTGATGAGGTTGAGGAAGTCTCAGGCACAGCATGAGTCACACACTGCTCCTACACAGCAGTTTCCTGGACTTTGGAGGGGCACAGCAGGGGAACTATTTTGAGCAGGAATGTAAGGTAAGGATTGTTTTAAACTACTTGATGTGGCCAGTAAGGGGTTAAATTTTAGTTTTGGGGGTGGACATGCCCTTTAAGATAAGACCTTTTATTGAATCTCCCTGTATGTGTTTTTATTAAGCGTGCTCTATTTTTGTACATTAGTGAGCAGCGTGTCACCTTGTTTGCACTTTAACACTTTATCCTTGCACAAGGACCACTTTATATTGACTATTAGATCCCAATCAATAACATTACTTTCTGGTCCGAATTGAAAGTGCCATGATGTTGCGGTGGGCGGGGGCACGGCATTTTAGGGTGAGGATGGTCTGGAGGGCATGTCTGTGATGTCCAGGAGGTATGGACATGATATTTGTTGTCATGGTTTCAATGTTTGGGGGCATGGACATAATGTATGGGGGTGGACTATAATGGGGGGATTTGGGGTGGTGACCACAATATCTATGGAAATGGTCACAACATTTGGGGGCATGGCCTTGATGGTTGAGGTATGAGCGTGGCTGTGACAGCAATATCTGTGGGTGCAGTTGCAATGTTTGGGGCGTGGCATTTATCTTTGAGGGCATGGCCTACACAGATGGTGTATGGCCATTACTGTAAAGGTTCGTATACACATACGATTTTCAGCAGACCTCCAAGCCCCGACCAACCCCCCAATCACGACTCACACTCTCGACAAACAGCCGTTTCAGGCCATAGTCGCGCGTGTGTATGTGTTCGCTCGGGATTCATTCATCGATCCGCCCCCAACCAAACGAACACACATGCGTGAGTATTGGCTGAAACGAGTCGTGATCGGGGGGGCGGACAGGGCTCAGAAATTCTGCTGAAAATCGTACGTGTGTACCAACCTTAATGTTTGGGGGCCTGGGCATAACCATAACATTTTGATGCATGTGATGTGGCCCTGCCTTTGGGGGCGTGGTTGTGATATCTTGGGTCGTTTTCCATTTCTACAGCACATTCCAGGAGGTTCTGCTTTACATTTCTTAGCATGGCAATAACCATGAATGTGATTCATATCACCGATAGTAACATAGTCTTTCCAGGGTTTATATTTGTATATAAATGTCATTCATATCACCTATGGGATTGAATGACATTATATACAAATATAAACCCTGGAAAGACTGTGTTACTATCGGTGATATGAATGACATTTATATACAAATATAACCCTGGAAAGACTATGTTCATATTTTTCTATATAAATGTCATTCATATCACCAATAGTAACATAGTCTTTCCAGGGTTTATATTTCTATATCTTGTTTTGCTCAAGTGAATCTAGACTTGTTTTGAATCTCTCTTGTTTCCCAAATAGCCATGTCTCTCGGCCTTTCTGGTAACAAAACTCTGGGGAATCTGCTGGTATACGAGTGGCCACAGATAGGGCTCTGATTGTCACCCCTCTGGGCAAGTGGTGCCATAGGTTCGAACACACTGCTCTAGTGTAAATATCCTTTTTTAAGTGATTTTAATTGTAAGGTGTTCACATTATAAACCCCCAATCTTACTTAATAAAGGGTTGTACTGTATTTTACATCATCATATTGAAGTGTGGTACCTTTTCTTCCTCTTCCTTGGTTTGAGGCACAGTATTGTTTTAAACAAGATTTGGTATCTGTCAATGTTGGTTTCCCAGCATTTCCCAGGTCCCTGAGCATTTACAGACGTTTTACCATAGCTTTTTAAATCATTATTTTAGGCTTTGACTTACCACAAAATTTCCAATGATGGTCCCCTCGCTGAATGATTTTTGAGTTCGTTCCATCTCTAGTCAGGAGAACGCAGTCAGAGAAATGTTTTTTAGACATTCGATCAATTAAACTCTTGTGTCCAGCTGAATGTCCTAATCTATGTCCAGGTCTGGGTCGGTGTATGGCCAGCATTAACACAGCTCTGATCACATTACACAGTGCACTGGAATTCTTTCAATCCCTTACATCAAGCACTGATCTGAAAAGCTTACAATCTCAATCACTTTATTTTCACACCAAACTTCTGTAGGTCTTTAATGCTAAGAAGATAGTACTGTAGGTGATAACCGTGGTGGCCGTGCCTTAACTGTCGTTTTTTACAGACAAGCTTTTCACGAATACACTTCAGGTCACAAGTACTAAATAACCCAGGTACAGCAAATCATAGACAGCACACAGGGTATAATTTAATGAGATAAAAGTAATACGGACTGTACCATTTTATTCACAAGATATATCACAGTAAATACGGACCTGACCATTTAGTCACAGATAATCCAGTAAAATACGGACTGTACCATTTATTCACAGCTATCGTCACATTAACTACCGGACTGTCCATTTAAGTCACAGATATATCACCGTAAATCCGGACTAGTACCATTTTAGTCACAGATATATCACAGTAAATACGGACTGTACCATTTAGTCACAGATATATCACAGTAAATACGGACTGTACCATTTAGTCACAGATATATCACAGTAAATACGGACTGTACCATTTAGTCACAGATATATCACAGTACATACGGACTGTACCATTTAGTCAAGATATATCACCGTAATACGGACTTACGCATTTAAACGCCCACAGAGTTCCAGTAACTACGGACTTGTACCATTTAGTCTTTTTCCTTACATACCGCAAGATCAAGAACATTTTCCATTTAACCCAAAATTTTATTTCTTTACGCAAAATGAACCAAAGGCAGATAAATGAAGTAAGTGTGTAATTTACAAGCCTTTTTTTCTGCGATTAAAGGGCAAGTTTATACTTTAATCCAATTATCTGGTTATCCTACCTTTCTGAGTATCACAGAACAATGATTGTTGCCCTTTTAAGCACTTTATACATTGTACCCTTCCCACCACCGTGTATCTGTAAGTTGTCCCTCCCATTTAGATTGTAAGCTTTTCGGGAAGGGATCGCATTTTTTCCTAATGTGTCCAGGATTGTTGCACTATCAATTTAATCCTAATTTTATAGATGATTTTCTTACCCGGATGTGTGACATTGTATTTAATTTAATTTTTATCTATCTGTATAATGGTCACTTATCCCCTTGTTTTATACTCTGTGGTTATTATCATGTACACCCCCCCCCCCCAAAAAAACCCCGCCCTTGTGTACCCAAGTGGCACTATATAAATAAACCTATACATACTACTGTATAATCTGTATTGTTATAATGTTACATCGCTGTGTCCCCTAGTGCGCTATATAAATAAACATATACGTACATACTGTAAATCTGTCAATTGGTTTATAATGGTACAGCGCTGTGTACCCAGTGGCGCTATATAAATAAACCATATACATACATACTGTATAATCGTACTGTTTATAAGTTCACGCTGTTCCTCAGTGGCGCTATATAAATAAACATATACATAACTGTATATCTGTAGTTGTTATAATTAACAGCGCTGTGTACCCAAGTGGCGGCTAGATAAATAAACATTACATACATACTGTATAATCTGTATTGTTATACATTACATCGCTGGTGTACCCAGTTGGCCTATAAATAAATAAAAACCTATACGTACATACTGTATAATCTGTATTGTATAATGTACGAGTGCTGCGGGACCCAAGTGGCGCTATATCAATAAACATTCCAGTACATACTGTTAATCTGTCTTGTTTATATATTCTCAGCGCTGCGTCCCCACGTGGCGCTATATAAATAAACTATACTAACATACTGTAAATCTGTATTGTTATAATGTACGCGCTGTGTCCCCCAATTGGCCTATATAAATAAACATAAATCGTACATACTGTATAATCTGTATTGTTATAATGTACAGCGCTGTGGTACCCAAGTGGCGCTATTAATAAAATATAGGCATACATACTGTAATCCTGTAGTGTTTAATGTACAGCGCTGTGTACCCCGTGGCGCTATATAAAAAACTATACGTCATACTGTTATCTGTATTGTATAATGTACAGCCTGTGTACCCAGTGTCGCTATATAAACTAACATATACATACATACTGTAATATCTGTATTGTTATACGTCGTGCAACAGCGCTGTGTACCCGTGGCGCTTAAAATAACATATACTACCTACTGTATAATCTGTATTGTTATAATGTTACACGCTTGGTCCCCAAGTGGCGTTCATATAAATAAACATATCAATACATATGTATAATCTGTATTGTTATAATTTACACGCTGTGTCCCCCAAGTGTCGCTATATACTAAAATTCTACAGGGATACTGTAATAATCTGTTTTTATAGATTTACAGCGTCTGTGTCCCAATTGGCGCTTAATAAATAAACATATACCTACATACTGTAATAATCTGTATTGTTATAATGTACAGCGCTGTGGTACCCAAGTGGGCCGCTATATAAACATATGCATACATACTGTATAATCTGTATTGTATAATTACATCGCTGTGTACCCAAGTTGCGCTATATAATAAACATATACTACATACTGTATAATACCTGTATTGTGTATAATGTACAGCGCTGTGTCCCCCAAGTGGCGGCTATATCACTCGGTACCTCCGCTATACATACATACTGTATAATCTTCTTGTTATAATGTCCAGCGCTTGTACCCCGTGGCGCTATCTAATAAACATATACCTACATACTGTATAATCGTATGTTTATAAATGATACACGCTGTTCCCCAAGTGGCGCTATATAAATAAACATATACATCCATCCTGTATATCTGTATTGTTATAATGTACAGCTCTGTGTCCCCAAGTGGCTCTAGGTAAACTAAACATATACATACATACTGTATAATCTGTATTGTTATAATGTACCGCTGTGTCCCCAATTGGCCTATCATAAATAAACTATACATACATACTGTATAATCTGTATGTTATAATGTACAGCGCGTGTATCCAGTGGCGCTATGTAAATAAACATATACATACTCCGTATAATCTGTTTTTTATCAGTACAGCGGCTGTGTACCCCAAGTGGCTATGTAAATAAACACATACATACATACTGTATAATCTGTATTGTTATAACTGTACAGCGCTGTGTTCCAAGTTGCGCTATTAAATAAACATATACATACCTACTGTATAATCCGTATTTTTATAAATGTATCACGCTGTGTACCCAGCCCAAGTGGCGCTATATAAATAAACATACACGTACATATTGTATAATCTGTATTGTTAATAATGTACACGCTGTGTACCCCAGTGGCGCTATATAATAAACATACACGTACATACTGTATATCTGTATTTGTTAGAAGGTACAGCGCTGTGTACCCAAGTGGCGCTATATATGAAACATACACGTACATACTGTATAATCGGTATTGTTATAATTAAGCGCTGCGGACCCAGTGGCGCTATATAAAAACATATACAATACATACTTGTCATAATCTGTATTGTTATAAGAAATGTACAGCGCTGCTCCCCCAATGGCGCTATAATAATAACTATACAACCTACTGTAGATCTCTGTATTGTTATATGTACAGCGCGGTCGTACTCCAAGTGCGCTATATAATAAACATATACAACATACTGTATAATCTGTATTGGTCTAATGTACAGCGCTGCGTCCCAAGTGTCCCGCTATATTAAATAACATATACAGACAACGGTATAATCTGTATTGTTATAATGTACAGCGCTGCGTCCCACTTTGCGCTATATAAATTAAACATATACAACCATACTTATAATCTGTATTGTTTTAATTGTACAGCGCTGGTCCTCAAAGTGGCGCTATATAAATAAACTATACATACATACTGTATAATCTGTATGTGTTATAATGACAGCGCTGTGTCGCCCAATTGGCGCTTATAATAAACAGTACTACATACTGTATAACTCTGTATTGTTATACATGACAGTCTCTTTGTCCCCAGTGGCGCTATATAACTAAACATATACATACATACTGTATCATCTGTATTGTTATAAATAATGTACAGCTCTGGTGGTCCCCAAGGGCGCTATCATAAAACACATATACATACATACTGTATAATCTTATTGTAATAATGTACAAGCGCTGGTGTATCCAGTGGCGCTATATAAATAAACATATACACACATACTGGCTTCTGTATTGATTAATGTAAGCGCTGTGTACCCAATTGGCTCTATCTAACTAAACACATACATACATACTGTAGATCTGTATTGGTGATAATGTACAGCGCTGTGTAACCCAATGGCGCGATATAATAAACACATTCCCATACAACTTATAATCTGGATGTTATAATGCTAACAGCGCTGTGGTCCCAAGTGGCGCTAATATAAATAAACATTACATACATACTGTTAATCTGTATTGTTATAATGTACAGCGCTGTGTCCCCAAGTGGCGCTATATAACTAAACATATACAAACATACTGGTATATCTGTATTGTTTAATGTACAGCGCTGTGTCCCCAAGTGGCGCTATATAAATAAACATATACTACTACTGATAATCTGTATTTTTATAATTACATTCAGCTGTGTCCCCAAGTGGCGCTATATAAATAACATTACATACCTACTGTAATATCTGTATTGTTATAATGTACAGCGCTGTGTCCCCAAGTGGCGCTATAATAAATAAAACATATCCAAACCTACTGTCTAATCTGTATTTTTATAATGTACCGCGCTGTGTCCCCCAATGGCGCTATATAAATAAACATATCTTACATACTGTATAATCTGTATTGTTATAATGTACAGCGCTGTGTCCCCAAGTGGCGCTATATAAATTAACATATACGTACATACTTTATAATCTGTATTGTTCTAATTTACAGCACTGTGTACCCACGTGGCGCTTCTAAATGTACGAAGCGCGACGTCATGTGGGGGGCGGGGCTACATTCAATAGCCCGGTAGCCTGTCTCGGTAATCGGTATTGTTTATGTACAAGCCGCCGTGTTCCGCCAAGTGGCCGCCTATATAACCATATCATACATACTGTATAATCTGGTAATTGTTTATAAGTAGCACGCTTAGAGGCATTGAGGTGGTGCATTGTGTAAGGTCCCCAGTGGCGCTATAATAAATAAACATATACATACAACCTACTGTATAAATCTGTATTTGTTATAATGTACAGCGCTGTGGTGTAACTCGCAAGTGGCCCCCCCGCTAATAAATAACATATACATACATACTGATATAATCTGTATAGTTATAATGGACGCGGCTGTCCGTACCCAAGTGGCGCTATACGTTAACATATACATACATACTGGTATAATCTGTATTCGCTTTATATATGTAGCAGCGCTGTGGTCCCCAAATGGCGCTATATAAATAAACATATACATACATACTGTAAATCTGTATTGTTATAATGTACTGGCGCTGTGTCCCCAGTGGCGCTATATAAACTATACATACATACTGTATATCTGTAATTGTTATAACATGTACAATCGTGTTAACTCCAAGTGCGCTATATAAACATATACATCCATACTGTATTATCTGTCTTGTTCTAATGTCCAGTCGCTTGCGTCCCCGGGGAAGTGGCGTCTATATAAGCTAAAACATATACATACACACTGTATAATCTGTATTGTTTAATGTACAGCGCTTGTCGCCCAATGGCGCTATATAAAATAAACATATATCTACATACTGTATAATCGTATTGTTATAATGACAGCGCTGCGTACCCAAGTGGCGTATAATGAATATGTATTATACATATATATACAAGTGTATGTACACTCTATTTTATTGTAGAACTGAATGAAACATGTATTTTACTTCTACTTTGCCATTTAAACAGCATTTTATTATTAAAGAGATTAAGGGTTAATGGCAATAACCATTTTTTAAAGCGGGAAGTACATCTCCCAATATTCCTTATTAAAGGAATATTATTAAATAGATTTGGGTATTAGAATATATATATTGGTACTTTACAGTTATTTTTTGTTGCTTACTGTATCTTTTTGTGACTACATCCCGTTTTGTAACGCCGAACATTGTTTTTTTTTGTGTGCTAAATGTGTTTGTAACCATCATATTTCTTTTGGTTGCCTAAATATAGTTTTTTTTTCATACCAAAATCTTTTTGTTTAACTGATGTACGTTTTGTTTAACCACAAATTTATTTGGTTAACACAATATAGTTTTTGTCACCAAAGTTTTGGTTCTTTTGACGAAATAGATGTTTTCCTACTTCCAGAATTTCCTTGATCGCTAAATAATAAGTTTAGTCACCACGATGTATTGTTAGTAAACTAAATTAGTTGGTTCACATAAGATTTCTTTTTGATCGACTAAATATAGTTTTGTTTTTTTTTTTTTTTTACTAAATGATCTGTGAACAACGAAAGGCAAACCCATAACCACAGTATCATCTTTAGTATATTCTACCGGACTAACATGGACCCTATTATAAAAGATTTCCAAGTTGTTGTTCGCGGGCCCCCCCGGGGGGGGGGGTGGGGGGGTTGGGGGGGGGGGGGGTGGTGTTGTTCATTATGTTTTTTTTTTTTTTTTTTTCTTTTTTGGTTTTTTCTTTTTTTCTATTTTTCGTTCTTTTTTCTTTGTTTTATTCTTCTTTTTTTTCTTTTTTTTCTTTTTTTTTTTTTTTTTTTCCTCTTCCTTTCTTTCTTTTTAGAGGGGGAGTATCGTTATCGTAAAATACAGATCGTTATCGTAATAACGACTGTTTTTTACGATAACGAACCGGTTTTTAACCGATAACGACCTTTTTTTACCGAAACCGGCTGTTATTTACCGATAACGACCGTTATTTTAGCGTTACCGTTAGACCGGTCCGTTATTGTAAATACTGGTCGTTTATCGGTAAATAACGGTCGTTATCTGTAAAAAACAGTCCGTTATTTCCGATACACGATCGGTATTTTACGATAACGATACCGATCTTTTATAATAGGGCCCATGGCTTCAACCATTTTATCTAGTCTTTATACTTATGGCTGGCAACCAGTGTTTAGAACCCGTCATCAAACATACAACACTCTTTACAAATGGGGTTAAGTATTTACAGGTTGTCAGATTTAGATTACTGTTTAGATAACTGTGTGGAAGGGCCCCAATAACATGGCACCAATTCAGACACACTACATACAGACTAAAAACATATCAATCCCATCCTTTAAGCATACACATAACACTAAAACACTTATAGTACACTAAAAAAGGTTGGTCCCTAGCACACTCCTATCTGGTGGGTACCCACACACTGATACAACCATGGACAAAAAACCCGCCTCTGATAAATTGGTTTGATGCACATACAACCGGTAAAATCATTGGCACATTATTGTTATACCCCATGCCCAGAATCATAACCTGACCTTCTAATATAAATGCCATGTCCAACAGTACATATGACCTAATATATATAAATTACCCTATAACTGTAAAGTGACTGACTGAAGTCATGGGGCCATGCCGCCCAACACAGGGCCAATCGGAAGCACACGCCCCAATGTTTCGTTTTCCATTCCTCACTCTCCAGCCTCTGGAAGTTCAGACCCCATACAGAGTCCCCCTTTTCCCTGAATTGTCTATGTTAAACAGTTGTGTAATAATACTGTGTTGTGTAACATGTTGTGTATAAAGACTGTGTGTAACATTGTGTGTATAATACTGTGTGTACATTGTGTGTATAAACGGTGTGTAACATTGTGTGTATCATACTGTTGTTTAACTGTGGGTATAATACTGTGTGTGTAACATTGTGTGTATAATACTGTGTGTAACATTGTGTGTATAATACTGTGTGTAACATTGTGTGTATAATACGGTGTGTAACATTGTGTGTATAATACGGTGTGTGTAACATTGTGTGTATAATACTGTGTGTAACATTGTGTGTATAATACTGTGTGTGTAACATTGTGTGTATAAGACTGTGTGTGTACATTGTGTGTATGATACTGTTTGTGTAACATTGTGTGTATGATACTTTGTGTGTACCATTTGTGTGTCAGGATACTGTTGTTTTGTAACATGTGTGTATAATACTGGTGTTGTAACTGGTGTGTATGATACCGGAATATCAGTCTATCAGTCTGTAACATTGTGTGTATAATACGTTGTGTGGAACCTGTGTGGTATAAACTGTGTTGTTAACATTGTGGTGGTTGATACTGTGTGTGTAACTTGTGTTATATCTTGTGTGTGTAACATTGTGTGTATAATAACAGTGTGTGTGGTAACATTGTGGTGTTGATACACTGCAATATCAGTCTATCAGCTGTAACATTGTGGTGTATAATACGTGTGTGTAACCTGTGTTGTATAATTACTGTGGGTGTGTAAAGTGTGTGTATAATACTGTGTGTGTAACAATTGTGTGGTATGTACACCTGAATATCAGCTAATCAGTCGTAACATTGTGTGTAAATACTGTGTGTGTAACATGTGTGTATAACACTGTGTGTGTAACAGTGTGTGTATAATACTGTGGTGTACATGTGTGTGTATGATACACTGAAATATTCATTCTATCCGTCTGTGAAACATTGTGTGTATACTACTGTGTGTGGAACTTGTGTGTATGATACACTGAAATAATCATCTATCAGTCTGTAACAGTGTGTGTATAAATACTGTTGTGTACAAATTGTGTGTATGATTACTGTGTGTGTAACATTGTGTGTATTATACTGTGTTTGTACATTGTGTGTATCTATCATACTTTGTCGTGTGTATACTAATGTGGTTGATCAAACATGTGTGTGTAACATTGTGTGGTAAATGGTGTAGATACTGGAAATATCAGTCTATCAGTCTGTATCATGGGTGTATAATAGCCTGTGTGTGTAACATTGTGGTGTATATACTGTGTGTGTTGTAAAACATTGTGTGTATGAACACTGAAATACAGTCATATCATCTTAACATTGTGTGTATAATACTGTGTGTGTAAATTGTGTGTATATCTGTGTGTGTAACATTGTGTGTATATATACTGTGGTGTGTAAACATTGGTGTATACACTTACCTGTGTGTGTAACATGTAGTGTGTCGATCAATACATGAAAATATCAGTCTATAGTCTGTAACATGGGTTGTTATATCTGTGTGTTGTAACATTTGTGTATAATACTGTGTGGTGGTAACATTGTGTGTTATACATGCTGAATAATCATCAGTCGGTCCTATATTCTGTAACCTTGTGTTGTATAATACTGTTGTGTAACCTTGGTGTATGATACACATGACCAATAGTCAGTCTAATATCAGTCTCTCCTGTAACAATTGTGTGGATATCTACTACTGTGGGTGTAACATTGTGTGTTATAACCCACTGTACGTGTGTGTAAATTGTGTGTTAATACTGTTGGTAACATTGTGTGTATGATCCACACTGGAAAATCAGTCTATCATGCTCTGTAACATTGTGTGTGTATAATACTGTGTGTAACATTGGGTGATAGTAGCACTGAACTATACACGATCTCATCAGTCTGTAACATTTGTTGTATACTGGTTATAGTGCTAACATTCGTGTGTGTTAATACTGTGGTGTACATTTGTGTGTATGATACACTGAAATATCAGTCTAGTCCGGACAAGATTAATTAGATGGTGTGGTACCCCAGTATACAGTCCATTCTATTCTCCCTCCTTAATCCCCCTTATTTTATTCCTTCCCATTTTACTGTATCATATCACATTATCATTTTGGTTAGTGCTTATACCTTGAAACCAATTTGACACACGGTGTCACCACGCGACGTGACGCCGTATCACCACTCATGACGCACGGTATCACACACGACCTGACGTCACGGTACACACACGACTGACACGGTATCACACCAACGTGACGCACGGCGTCACACACAACGTACACACGTCGTCACACGCAAATCACGCAGCCTCTCAATGCTTGAAACGTTCACACGCAACGTGACACACCGGTATCACACACGCAACGTGCACACACACTCAGCAACAGCATGTTACACCAGCACACTCCATGACAACAGTTACACAGACACAACAGTACACACACACAAGTTGACGCACGTATTCACCCACAACGAACCACAGACACACACATCCCCTTCCCCCAGGCTGCCTTACGTTTCTCTCCTCCCTGCTTCCTCTCTTCTGTTCAGCCCCTTCACTAACTTCAGCCAATCAGTGAGAGCCCGCCCCCTGGCCAGTTCCTTGGATCTCTTCATTGGTTTGCTGTGTCTCCTGTACAGCCAATGACAGTGTGTATTATCATGGTGGAATTCCAGTGATCCATTTGATTGGCTGACTAGATCATTGGAAAGGTGAGATTGTTCCATTGGTTCCCTTCCCAGACATTGAGCCAATAGAATCTGGTAAAAACACTGGTTTCTCATACACTAGCAGTTGTACCCGCGTTGCCGTTGCCCTACATGTGGGTATAGTATTGTTACGTGCAGGTGTGTGTTTGGTTTAGATGGAAGAGACAGTGGGTACTGTACGTCATGTATGTATGTTATGAGTTGAGGAGGGTGATTGATTGTGACAGACGTAAACCACAGTTTTTATAGTAAACCTTATATACAACGTTACCAGTTTATCCACTGGAGGCTTAAATATACAAATGTTGTGGGGAACCTACACGTGAACATGCTACATGCATTTGCCATGGGGAAAACGTTGAATGTAAACTGATATCCAGCACTTGAGTGACTGACGGTGTCAGTGTCTCTGATCATGTGACGTGTGGCTCTTTGTGTTAAAGTCGGGCTTCTTTCTGTCGCACTCTGTGAACGTTGTGTGTTTTTATTAAGCGTGCTCCATTTTTTGCACATTAGTTAACAGTATGTCACTTTCAGGTGTATTCAATAAAAGTTCTTATTTCAATGGTGCTAATTTGCCCCAACCAATCCGTGTTAGCTTTCAATGTTAAATAAGATCTGATGGTTGGGGCAAAATTAGCACCATTTTTTAAAGGGCATGTCCACCCAAAATTTAACTTTTGATATGTGGTGGGCATGCTCCCCCGGCCCCAACCGCATTATATAATTGTTGAAAGTCCCCCGATTCTTACTTACCTCCCTCTCTCCCCTGCTGCAGTGTTCAGGCCCTCTGCTTGCATGGAATTAAAAGCAGGGGGGGGACCGGCAGCCGCGTCCGTGATTGGCTGAGAGGCAGGGAGGCTGCACTGAGCTGCCTCAACCTTGATGAGGTTGAGGAAGTCTCAGCAAGCATGAGTCACACACTGCCCTACAACAGTTTTTCCTGGACTTTGGAGGCACAAGCAGGGGAACATTTTGAGCGAAATGTAAGGTAAGGATTGTTTTAACTACTTTGATGTGGCCAGTAAGGGTTAAATTTTAGTTTTGGGGGTGGACATGCCCTTTAAGATAAGACCTTTTATGAATCTCCCTGTAGTGGTTTTTTATTAGCGTGCTCTATTTTTGTACTTAGTGAGCAGCGTGTCACCTTGTGGCACTTTAACACTTTATCCTTGCACAAGAACCACTTATATTGCTATTAGATCCCAATCAATACACTTACTTTCTGGTCCGAATTGAAAGTGCCATGATGTTGCGGTGGCGGGGGCACGGCATTTTAGGGTGAGGATGGTCTGGAGGCATTGTCTGTGATGTCCAGGAGGTATGGACATGATATTTGTTGTCATGGTTTCAATGTTTGGGGGCATGACATAATGTATGGGTGGACTATAATGGGGGGATTTGGGGTGGTGACCACAATATCTATGGAAATGGTCACACATTTGGGGCATGGCCTTGATGGTTGAGGTATGAGCGTGGCTGTGACAGCATATCTGTGGGTGCAGTTGCAATGTTTGGGGCGTGGCATTTATCTTTGAGGGCATGGCTACACAGATGGTGAATGGCCATTACTGTAAAGGTTCGTATACACATACGTTTTTCAGCAGACCTCCACCCGACCAACCCCAATCACGACTCACACTCTCGACAAACAGCCGTTTCAGGCCATAGTCCGCTCGTGTGTATGGTTTCGCTCGGGATTCATTCATCGATCCGCCCCCAACCAAACGAAACACACATGCGTGGAGTATTGGCTGAAACGAGTCGTGTATCGGGGGGGGGACAGGGCTCAGAAATTCTGCTGAAATCGTACGTGGTGTACCAACCTTAATGTTTGGGGCCTGGGCATCCCATAACATTTTGATGCATGTGATGTGGCCCTGCCTTTGGGGCGTGGTTGTGATATCTTGTTCGTTTTCCATTTCTACACACACATTCCAGGAGGTTCTGCTTTACATTTCTTAGCATGGCAATAACCATGAATGTGATTTCATATCACCGATAGTAACATAGTCTTTCCAGGGTTTATATTTGATTAAATGTCATTCATATCCCAATAGTAACCAAGTCTTTCCAGGGTTTATATTTGTATTAAATGTCATTCAATACCGATAGTAACACATCTTTCCAGGTTTATCTTTGTATATAATGTCATTCATCATCACCATAGTAACATAGTCGTTCCATGGTTTATATTTTATATAAATGTCATCATATCACCGAATGAACACAGTCTTTCCAGGGTTTATATTTGTATATAAAATGTCATTCATATCACACCGATATTGTAAACATAGTACCTTTCCAGGTTTATATTTGTATATAAATGTCATTCATTCACCGATAGTAACACAGTCCTTTCAGGTTAATATTTGTATATAAATGTCCTTCATATCACCGATAGTACACAGTCTTTCCAGGGTTATAATCTTTGTATATATAATTCAATTGATATCACGTATCACAGCTTCTGGTTATATTAATAATTCGTCAGTCATCCGAATCGACACTGCTTTCCAGGGTTTATATTTGTATATAAATGTCATTCCATATCACGATAGTAAACATAGTCTGTTCTCATGGGTTTATGATTTGTATATAAATGTCATTCATTCCACCGGATAGTTAACACAGTCCTTTTCTCCAGGTTTACTATTGTATATTAAAACTGTTTTGGCATTCAATAACCCGATAGTACACAGTCTTTCCAGGGTTAATATTTGTTCTATAAAATGTCATTCATATCACCAGATAGTAACACAGTCCAATTTCAAGGTTTTAATATTTATAATATACATGTATTCATATCACCATAGAACACAGTCTTTCCAGGGTTTATTGTGTATTATAATGTCCATTTCAATCAACCGATAGTAACCAGTCTTTCCAGGGTTTATATTTGTATATAAATGTCCTTCATATCACCGATGTTAACACGTCTTTCCATGGGTTATATTTTGTATATAAATGTCATTCATCACGAATAACACCGTCTTTCCAGGTTTAAATTTGAATATAAATGTCATTCATATCACCATAGTAAACACGTCTTTCCAGCTTTAAATTGTATATAAATGTCATTCATATCACGAATAGTACACACAAGCTCTTTTCCCAGGTTTAATTTGTTCTAAATGTCATTCATATGCACCGATAGTAACCAGTCTTTCCAGGGTTATTAATTTGTATATAGAATGGTCATCATAGACCAAGATAGTAACACACTCTTTCGCAGGTTTATATTTGTATATAAAGTCACATTCACACTTGCACATTCCCCCCAGTTATAGTATATATCATTATATCACAATAGCACAGTCTTCCAGGGTTTATATTTGTCTATAATGTTCCATCATATCACCCGATATAACACAGTCTTTCGCAGGGTTTATATTTGTATATAATCTCATTCTATCACCGATAGTCATAACACAGTCCCTTTTCATGGTTTATATTTTGTATAAATAGGTCCATTCAATCACCCGATAGTAAACCAGCTTTCCAGGGTTATTATTTGTGTAATAAAGTCATTCAAATCAACCGTATACACAGTCTTTCCAGGGTTTAATATTTGTATATAAACTAAGTCATTGCATATCACCGAATTAAACAAGTCTTTCCATTCATGGGTTTATAATGTTATATAAATGATTCATATACCGCTAGTAACAACGTCTTTCCAGGGTTTGTATTTTATATAAATTCATTCAATCACCATAGTAACACGTCCTTTCCAGGGTTAATATTTTGTTATAAAAAAAATTTGTCCCCCCCATTCATATCACCGATAGTAACATGAAGTCCTTTTCCAGGGTTTTTATTTGTATATAAATATCATTCATCACAATCCGATAGTAACCTAGTACTTTCCAGGGTTTATATTTGTATAATAATATTCTGATTCCATATACCCTAGTAAACATAGTCCTTTCCCAGGGTTTTATATTGTATATAAACTGTCATTCTCAATGCACGCAATAGTAACATGTCTTTCCAGGGTTTATATTTGTATATAAATGTCCATTCATATCACACCATAGAACAAAGTCTTTCCAGGTTTATATTTTATTAACAGTCATTGCATATCACCGATAGTAACATGTCTTTCCAGTTTTATTTTGTATATAAATCATGCATCATATCACTAGTCCACGTATTTCAGGGTTATACTTGTATAATGTTCCCTTCCAACCAAGAAGTTTTCAGGGTTATATTTGTTATAAAGCTGATGCTTCATACCCATATAGTAAACACAGTCTTCTCATGGTTTATTTTGTAATTAATATGTCATTCATTCACCATAGTAAGATAGTCTTTCCATCCGGGTTTTATATTTGTATCAATATCTGATTCATATCACCACAGTAACATAAGTCTTTCGCAGGTTTCTATATTTGTATTAAATCTGATCATATCAACAATAGGAACAGTCTTTCCAGGTTTATATTTTGTAATAATATCTGATTCATATTCACACCAAATAACACAACAGTCCCTTCGCATCAGGTTTATTTTGTATATAGATGTCATGAATCACTCATAGTAAACATAGTCTTCCCGGTTAATATTTTGTATATAAATGTCCTTCATATCACACCATAGTAACAGTCCTTTCCAGGTTTATTATTTGTTGTATAAATCTGATTATATCACCATAGGTAAATACAGTCTTCCAGGGGTTATATTGTATATAAATTTCAATTCCGTATCACAATAGTAACATATCTTCCATTGTTAATTGGTATAAGAAATGTCATTCCTATTCGACATAGTGAAACATCTTTCCAGGTTATATCTGTCTATAAGATCTTCATATCACATAGTAACATAAGGCTTTTCCAAAAAAAAGGTTTATATTTGTCTATAATGTCAATTCATAATCACCGATATGAAACAAAAAGTCTTCCAGGGGTTTATCTTGTAATATAATGGTCATATCATATACACCGTCTAGTTAAAACATAGTCTTTCAGGTTTTAATCTTTTGTATATAATGTCATTCATATCACGCGATAGTAACAGTCTTTCCAGGGTTATATATTGTATATAAATGTCCATTCATAATCACCAATAGTAAACCAGTCCTTTTCCAGGTTTGGTATTGTATTATAAAATGTCATTCCTCACCAATAGTAACAGTCTTTCCCCAGGTTTAATATTTGTATTAAATGGGTCATTGCATATCGACCGATAGTAACAGTCCTTTCCCAGGTTTTATATTTTGTATATAATGTCATTCATATCACCGATATTAAGCAGTCTTGCCCCAGGGTTTTATATTTCGTATATAAATGTCATTCATACACCGGATAGTACCTAGTCCTTTCAGGGTTTATATTGTAGTAAATGTCATTCATATCACCGATAGTACATAACACAGTCTTTTCCAGGTTTATATTTGTATATATGCATGTCTCATTATCACACGATAGTAATACAGTCTTTCCGGTTATATTGTTATAAATGTCATTCTATATCACCAATGTAACACAGTCGTTCCAGGGTTTTATATTTTTGGTAATATAAAAGTCAATTCATATCCACCCGATTGTAACACGGTCTTTCCAGGGTTTTATTTGTATATACATATGTAATTCATATCACCGATAGTAAACACAGTCTTTCCTAGGTTTATATTGTATATAATGTCATTTCATATACCAATAGTAAACATAGTCCTTTCCAGGGTTTATAATCTGTTATAATTCATTCAATATCCACGCAATAGTACAACATAGCCTTTCCAGGGTTTATATTTGTATAGTAAATGTCATTCATATCACCAATAGGTAACATAGTCCTTTCCAGGGTATATTTCCTATATAATGCTCATTCAATTCACCGATAGGTAACATAGTCCTGTTCAGTTTATATTTTATATAAATGCATTCATATCACCGATGTATAACAAACATGTCTTTCCAGGTTTCCAGTTTATATCTGTAATATAAATATGTCATTCCATATACCGATAGTACACAGTCCCCTTTCCAGGGTTTATTTTTTTCTATAATAAAATGTCATGTCATATCACCGATTAGTTAACAACACACCCTCTCTTAACCAATTTGAGTTCTATTAATCAAAATATATCATTCACACCATAACACCTCCCACACACACGACTAGTACTGACGCCACCTACCCCAGTCTTTCCAGGTTATATTTGTATGAAATGTCATTCATATCACCATATTAACCCAGTCTTCCAGGTTAATATTTCTATATAATGTCATTCACATATCACCATAGTACACAGTCTTTCACAGGGTTTATATATAATCTGTAAATATGAAATGTCATCCATAATCCCAATAGTAACCCAGTCGTCTCATGGTTTATATCTGTATATAAAATGTCGATTCATAGTCACCGTACAACAGATATACCATGACCTGGATGAATGAGAACCTTCACAAGCAGAAAACAATGGTTGTTTTAGAAAGTTCATCAGACACTGTTAGGTCAGCCCTCCAGTTCACCAGACACTGGGCCATATCTATAAAGCCGCAGTATTACTTTGTAGCGATACCGTGGCTTTAACGATCGCTATTGTAATTTTACGATCGTTAAACCGATCGGTTTAATGATCATAAATTTACGATACCGTAGTTTACCGCACGGTATTCTACAATTGAACGTTCCTTAATTAACGCACGTTCAGTCGTAAATGTATGATCGTGATCGTACATTTATGACCGCAATCATAAATTAACTGACCCACAGTATCGCTAAAAAGCATTACCGCGGGTTTATAAATATGGCCCACTGTTAGGTCAGCCCTCCAGTTCA
>JAACNH010000622.1:0-51755 GCA_019447015.1 Hymenochirus boettgeri | reverse complement strand
GTTCATATAAATGTCATTCATATCCTCGATAGTAAACAAGTCTTTTCCAGGGTTTATATTTGTATAAAATCATTCATATAACGATAGTAAAACATAGTCTTTCCATGGATATATTATATTTGTATATAATGGTCATTCATATCACCCAATAGTACACAGTCGTACCAGGTTTATATTTGTATATAAATATTCATTCTCATACAACCGATGTAACACACAGTCTTCCAGTGTTTTTTAATATTTGTATATAAGATTCATATCACCGATAGTAACCAAGTCTTTCCAGGGTTTATATTTTGTATATAAAAAATGTCATATCATATCACCGATTAGACAACCGTCATTATCCAGTGTTTATAGACTTTGTATATAAAATGTCATTCTACACCGAGGTAACATCGTCTTTCCAGGGTTGTATATTTGTTATATAAATGTCATTCATCATCACCGATAGTAAAAAAACAACCATCCTCTTCAGAGGGTTTATATTTGTATATAAATGTCATTCATATCACCGACTCAGTTAACTACATCTTTCCGGGTTTATATTTGTGTATATAATGACACGTCAAATCTCACTACATCATATCATCAATAATCAAACTACAAACCATCCATCATAGTCCCTATCAATCCATCCCGGGTCATTATATTTCATATAAAGGTCATCAAATCTACCCTCATACCGATATAAACTGATAGACAAGTCTTTTCCAGGGTTTATCATTAGTATATAAATGTCATGTCATATCACCAATAGTAACACAAACGTCTTTCCAAGGGTTTAATTTGTATATAAATTCAAGCATTCACCGATAGTACACACAGTCTTTGCCAGGGTATATATTTGTATAGATCAATGTCATTCTATATCACACCGATAGTAACACAGTCCCTTTCCAGGGATTTATAGTTGTATAATAAATGTCATTCGATATCAACCGATAGTCACACGTCTTTCCCAGGGTTTATATATTGATATATAAATGGTCATTCATACTCACCGAGAAGTAAAATCGTCTTAAATCCAGGTTTTATTGTGTATATAAATATTCAATCACCGATAGTAACATACATGTCTTTCCAGGGTTTTATTTGTAATATCAACATGTCATCATATCACCAATAGTAACAGTCTTTGCCGGGTTTATATTTGTCATATATAATGATGGCCATTCATATCACCGATATAACAAGGTACTTTACCACAGGGTTTATATTTATATAATATAAAACTGTCCATTCAATAATCACCAATAGTACACAGTCTTCCAGGGTTTTAATATTTGTATATAAACTGTCATGCATATCATCACCGATAGTACACAGTACTTCCTCAGGGTTTTATTTGTATAAAATATCATTCATATCACATAGTAAAACAGTCTTATCCAGGTTTATATTTGTATACAATGCGATTCATATCCACCGATAGTACAGCTGTTTCCACCCGGGTTTAAAATATGTTATCATAATGTCATTCATATCACCAAATAGTAACAAGTCCTTTCCAGGGTTTATATTTATATAAATGTCATTCATAATCACCATAAGTAACATGTCTTTCCAGGGTTGTATATTGTATATAATTTCATATCAACAATATAACACTCCTTTAATATTTGTAAAATCAATATACGATGACACTTGTCCAGGGTTTATATTTGTAATAAATGTTCCTTAACCAATATCCCAATAGTAACAGTCTTTAAGCCAGGTTAATTTTGGTATTAATATGATTCATATCACCACATAGTAACACAGAATCCTTCCAGGGTTTTATATTTGTCATACAAATGTCATTCATATCACAAATGTAACAGTCTTTCCATGGTTATATTTGTGTATAACATGTCATTCTATCACCAATAGTAACAAAAGTACTTTGTCCAGGGAATTATATTTGTATATAACTGTCTTCTATCCCAATAGTAACATGTCCTTTCCAGGGTTAATATTTGTATATAAATCTGCATTCTATCACATAGTAACACAGTCTTATATCCAGGGGTTATATTTGTTATAAAATCTGTTCATATCAACGACAATAGTAAACACATGTCTTCCCGGGTTAATTTATGTATATAAATGTCATTCAATATCACCAATATAACAGTCTTCTTTCCAGGTTTATATTTGGTTATAAAGCTTGGATTCACTATCACCCAATAGTAACATACGTCTTTCCAGTGTTTATAGTTGTATAATAAATGTCATTCAGTATCACCAATATCGTAACATGTCTTTCCAGGGTTTATAATGGTGTATAAAATGTCATTCTATCAACCAATAGTAACAAGCTTTCCAGGTTTATATTGTAAAATAGCATTCATTCACCAATGTAACATAGTCTTTCCAGGGTTTTATTATTTGTTATAATGTCATTCATATCACCGAACTAGTAACAGTCTTTTCTCCAGGGTTATATTGTAGTATAAATCGATCATATCACTATATCAGTCTGGGTAATTGTATAATCTCGATCACATAGTAACATAGTCCCTTTCCATGGTTTAATATTGTTATATCAAATGCCTTCATTCATATCAACCGATAGTAACATCTTTCCAGGGTTTATATTTGGATATCAAATGTCATTCATATCACCAATAGTAACAGTCTTTCAGGGATTTGTATATTGTAATAAATGTCATATTCATATCACCAGATAGTAAACAAAACAGTCTTTTCCAGGGTTTGTATTTGTATAAAAATGTCATTCATATCACCAATAGTAACAACAGTCTTTCCTGGTAAATTGTATTTGTATATAAATGTCATTCATATCACCAATAGTAAACATAGTCTTTCCGGGTTTATATTTGTATATAAATGTCATTCATATCACCGATAGTAACATAGTCTTTTCCAGGTTTTATATTTGTATATCAATGTCTTCATATCACCGATAGTACAAGTCTTTCCAGGGGTTTATATTTGTATAATAAATGTCATTCATATCACCGATAAGTAAACACCAGTCTTATCAGGGTTTATATTTTGTATCACTGAAAATGTCATTCATATCACCGAATAGTAATACAGAGTCTTTCCAGGGTTTATATTTGTATATAATGTCATTCATATCACCAATAGTACACAGTCTTTCCAGGGTTTTATATTGTATATAAATGTCACTTCATATCACCGATTGTAACACAGTTCTTTCCGGGTTTATATTTGTATATAAATTCCATTCATATCACGATAGTAACAACAGTCTTTCCAGGGTTTATATTTGTATATAAATGTCATTTATATCACCAATAGTAAATAGTCTTTCCAGGGTTTATATCTGTTATATAAATAGTCATTCATACACCAAATAGTACAATAGTCTTTCCAGGGTTTATATTTGTTATAAATGTCATTCATATCACCAATAGTAAACATAGTCTTTCCAGGGTTTAATTTTCGAAAAATAATAATGCATTCATATCCACCAATAGTAACATAGTCTTTCCCAGGGTTTATATTTCTATATAATTGTCATTCATAATCACCAATAGTAACATGTCTTCCAGGGTTTTATATTTCTATATAAATGCCATTCATATCACCATAGTAACATAGTCTTTCCAGGGTTTTATATTTCGTATATAATGTCCATTCATATCACACCGATAGTAAACATAGTCTTTCCAGGGTTTATAATCTGTATATAAATGTCATTCATATCACCGATAGTAACACAGTCCTTTCAGGGTTTATATTTCTTATAAATGTCAATTCATATCAACCGATAGTACACAGTCTTTCCAGGATTTATATTTCTATATAAATGTCATCATAATCATTCACCGATAGTAACACAGTCTTTCCAGGGTTTATATTTGTATATAATGTCAATTCATATCACCCAATAGTAACATAGTCTTTCAGGGTTTATATTTTTATATAAATGTCATTCATCACCAGATAAGTAACACAGTCTTTCCAGGGTTTATATTTGTATATAATGTCAATCTCATATCCCCATAGTAACACGTCTTCCAGGGTTTATTTGTTAACATTCTATATCACCATGATAACAAGTCTTTTCCAGGGTTTTATATTTATATATAATGTCATTCAACATATCACGCAATAGTAACAGTCTTTCCAGGGTTTATTTGTATATAAATCTGATTCATAATCACCATGTAAACATAGTCTTTCCAGGGTTTATATTTGTATATAATTGTCATCATATCACCAATAGTAACAGTCTTTCCAGGGTTTATTTTGTTAATAAATCGATTCATATACACCAATAGTAACATTAACGTCTTTCCAGGGTTTATATTTGTATATAAATGTCATTCATATCACCGATAGTAACAGTCTTTCCAGGTGTTTATATTTGTATAGTCAAATTATCATATCACCATAGTAACAAGTCTTTCCAGGGTTATATTTGTATATAAATGTCACATATCATCACCATAGTAACATAGTCCTTTCCAGGGTTTATATTTGTTTATATGTCATTCATATCACCATATACAACAGTCTTTCCAAGGGTTTATATTTGTATATAAATTCATTCAACTCACCAATAGTAACATAGTCTTTTCCAGGGTTTTATATTTGTATATAAATGTCTATCATATCACCAATAGTAACATAGTCTTTCCAGGTTTATATATTGTGTATAATCTGATTCATATCACCACATTAATAAACAGTCTTTCCAGGGTTTAATTTATGTATATAAATTTCATTCTATCACAAATAGTAACATAGTCTTTCCAGGTTTATCTTGTATATAAATGTCATTCATATCAACCGATAGTAAACAGTCTTTCCAGGGTTTATATTGTAATATAAATTCATTCTATACACCAATAGTAAACATAGTCTTTCAGTTTATATTGTATATAAAATGTCATTCATCACCGAAGTAACAGATCTTTCCAGGGTTTAAATAAATTTGTCATAATACAATGTCAATTAACATTATCACCGATAGTAACATGTCTTTCCAAATGGTTGATATGTTGTATAAAGATAATGTCATTCATCACCGATGTAACACAGTCTTTCCAGGGTTTATTTTGTATATAAAATGTCATTCAATCACACAATAGTAACACATCTTTCTTTCCAGGGTTTTGTATTTGTAAATCTAACATTACATATATCACCAATAGTAACACAAGTCTTTCCAGGTTTATATTTGTATATAAATGTCATTCATATCACCAATATAATACACAGTCTTCCAGGGTTTTATTTGAATATAAATGTCTTCAATATCACCAATACGTAAATAGATAACTTTCCAGGGTTTATATTTGTATATAAATTCTTCTATCACACGATATAACAGTCTTTCCAGGTTTATAATTTGTATATAAAATGTCATTCATATCACCGACTAGTACATAGTCTTTCCAGGTTTTATTTGTATATAAATGTATTTCTATCACCGATAGTAACAGTCTTTCCAAGGGTTTATATTTAATAAAGTCATTCATCTATCACCAGATATTAAACAGTCTTTCCAGGGTTATAATTTGTATATAAATGTCATTCATATCACCAATAGGGAACACAATAGTCTTTTCCAGGGTTTATATTGTATATAAATGTCATTCACATATCACCATTAGTAACACGTCTTTCCCGGGTTTATATTTGTATATAAATGTCATTCATATCACCGATAGTAACACAGTCTTTTCCAGGGTTTATATTTGTATATAAAATGTCATTCAATCACCATATGATAACATAGTGCTTTCCAGGGTTACATATTTGTATATAAATGTCAATTCATATAACCAATATAAACATAGTCTTTCCAGGGTTTATTGTAGATAAATGTCATTCATACAACCAATAGTAACATAGTCTTTCCAGGGTTTATTTTCTATATAAATGTCATTCATATCACCAATGTAAACCATAGTCCTTTCCAGGGTTTATATTCTATATAAATGTCATTCATAATCACCAATAGTACAAGTCTTTCCAGGGTTTATATTTCTATAAATGCATTCATATCACCGATAGTAACATCAGTCTTTCCAGGGTTTATAATATTCTATATAATGTTCATTCATTCTCCATCGTAACATAGTCTTTCCAGGGTTTTATAAATTATCTAATGTCCTTCATTCACCAATAGTAACACAGTCTTTCCACGAGGTATAATATATAATTCTATATAAATGTCATTCATACTCACGCGATAGTAACCCATTCATAAATTCCAGGTTTATTTCTATATAATGTTCATTCATATCACCGATAAATACACAGTCTTTCCAGGTGTTTATTTGTATATAAATGTCATTCATATCACCAATAGTAACATAGTCTTTTCCAGGGTTTAATATTTCTATATAAATGTCATCATACATACACAATAGTAACACAGTCTTTCCAGTTTATATTGTATATAATGTCATCATATCACCGATAGTAACACGTCTTTCCAGGTTTATATTTATATAAATGTCATTCATATCACCGCACCATAGTAACATAGAGTCTTTTCCAGGGTATATATTTGTATATAAATGTCATTCATATCACCAATAGTAACATCTATCTTTCCAGGGTTATATTTGTGATATAAATGTCATTCATATACACAATAGTAACACAGTCTTCCAGGGTTTATTGATATTGTAATATAAATGTTATTCATATCACCGATAGTAACCAGTCTTTCCAGGGTTTATTTTGTATAATAAATGTCATTCATATCACCATAGTAACAGTCTTCCAGGGTTATATTTGTATATAAATGTCATTACATATCACCAATAGTAACACAGTACTTTCCAGGGTTTATATCTGTATATAAATGTCTTCATATCACCAGATAGTAACACAGTCTTCCAGGGTTTTATATTGTTAATAAATTTCATTCTATCACCAATAGAACACAGTCTTTCCAGGGTTTATATTTTAAATAAATGTCATTCATATCACCGATAGTAAAACACAGTCTTTCCCAGGAGTTATTTATTTGTAAATAATACAGTCATTCATATCACCAATAGTAACACAGAATCTTTCCAGGGTCACATATTTGTATTAAAATGTCTTCATATCACCGATAGTCAACCAGTCTTCCAGGGTTATAATGTATATAATGTCATTCATATCACCATAGTACACAAGTCTTTCCAGGGTAATATTTTGTAATATAAATGTCATTCATATCACCGATAGTAACACAGAGTCTTTCCAGGGTTTATATTTCTATATATATAAAATAAGCAATCATAACCAATATAACAAGCTTCCAAAAAAGGGTTAATGATATAAAAAAAAAAAATGTCCATTCATATACAAAGTAACATAGCTAGTTATATTATAATAAAGACAAACATAGTAACATAGTTCCGTTTATATTAACAAAAAAAATAAATATACATACAAATAGATAAACCCACATAGATCCCCCAGGTCCACCTCCATCGAGACTCAACCCCCCATCATCATCCAAACCGATGATACACACTCCAGGTAACATTCTAATTCCCACAATGCGTCACACAGATACTAACCACACAGTCTTTCCAGGCTCATTCACATTCACTAATCCATCTCACCTACACCGACCCCCCCTAGTAACACACGTTTTCCCCCAGTACCATGACTATAAGGCTCCTAACCAATTAACCCACACCCATCTCAGGTCCACTATTCTTCACCCCCCCACCCATCCACCCCCACCATCCCACCACAAGACCCACACAGCCTCTCCCAGCCCATTCCCATCTCGTCCCCCCAATATAAAGTCATTCATATCACCAATAGTACACATCATTTATCCAGAGTTTAATATCTTGTAGATATCATGATCATTCATCGACCGATAGTAAACCCATTAGTCTTTCCAGGGTTTTATATTGGTATATAATTGCATTTCATATCACCAATATAAACATATAGTCTTTCCAGGGGTTTATATTTCTATATACAGTCATTTATCACACAATAGTAACATAGTCTTTCGGGTTTAATTTTATATATAAATGGCCATTCAATATCACCGATAGTCAACATAGTCTTTCCGGGTTTATAATTTCTAATATAAATGCATTCATAATCATAGTAACAAAAGCTACTACATAACAGAACAGGTTATTAAATGATAATATGCACTTGATTGACAGCTGGGGACAATGTAAATGTTAGATGGATACTCTAAAAGAAATAGGGGTGAAGAGCACAACAAAAAAATGGTACAGGTGATTGTTGGGAAGAGTTAAATTTCCGTAGGGCAATTAAACAATTTTTTTTTAATAATGACTCTTTTTGGTGGTCTGTTACTTCCAACAAACTTGCCATTACAGCTGTAACACACTTAAAATTTGTTGAAAAAGAAACTACATCCCCTGGAGTAACAGAGTTGCAATTACCAACAAGATTTCTAACTAGGAAAAATTCCATTTAAGAAAAAAGTCGAAAACAATGCAATGCAGATGGCAGGAAGAATTGCTCTATTTTGTGGTGGGAGACCAACAGCAACTGCATCAACGTTATGCCCAGCCCAGATAGCCAATTCCTCGGGTTCATGACTCAGCCGTGTTCGCATCTTAAGGATAACAGACATACCTTTGAAGATGTAATGTTCACATACTTTGCGAGGAAATGACTGTTCAAGAGAAGGTGTTAAGTGAAGGCCATTTATGTGATGAAATAAAGAAACCAGCCCCTACAATAGAGGTTGGCGGGGTTCGACACCAACTGTCTGCAATGTACAAATGGCTGTTTTAAACACCTTCATCTGGGCGTTACCTATATACCACCTCTTAGCCACTATCTAATACACAAAAACCAAAACTTACACCTGGCGTGATATCTAATTGGGATTTTTCCGCACAGTGGTACAAAATTGCACACAAGATTCTTGTACAAGTCATTCTGAAGTGAGAAAGCCAGTCGGTGACTAGCGAAACGTCTCAGAACTACATTTCAAAGTAACCACGTTGATCTAATGAATACAACAGCTGATAACCATGATCCTGGACTGAATGAAGAACCTTCACAAGAGAAACAACAAGGGTGTGTTTTAGAAAGTCATCAGAACTGTTAGGTCAGACCCTCCAGTTTCACCAGTACACTGGGCTCCATCTATAAAGCCGCAGTATTACTATTGCTAGAGATACCGTGGCTTTAACGATCGATATGTTAATTTACGGTATCGTTAAAACCGATCGGTTTTAATGATCATAAATTTACGATACCCAATGTAGTTTAACGACCGGCAACGTTATACTACAAAATTGAACTTCTCTCTTAATTAACAAGCACGTCCAGTAAACGTAAATGTATGGATCGTGATCGAATTTATGAACCGCCAAATCATAAAATTAATGAACCCACGTCTCGCTAAAACATCATTACCGCGGGTTTTAAATATGGCCCAGGGCATATGCCCTCATTTACCAAAGACGTCAGAGCGCTACCAGTTCACACAGAGACTGTATAGGTCGCTTAGTTAAATGATTTACCGCCCACAGTTCACACAGACGCTGTAGATCAGCCCTCAAGTTTCACCAAGACACTGTTAGGTCAGCTCTCCAGCTTGCACCAGCTACTGGTTAGTTCAGCCACGCCGTCGTATACAGACTCAGTTCCACCAGCTACGTTAGTTCACGCCCTCCAGTCACCAGACAACTACGTTAGTTCACCATCCAGTTTCACCAGACAACTGTTAGGTCAGCCCTCCAGTTCACCAGACACTGTTTAGGTCAGACAAACCTCACGCGTTCACCAGACGACTGATAGGTCAGCCTCAGTTCACCAGACTAGTCAGCTTCGTCACATGTTAGTTTCAGCCCTCCGGTTTTTCACCAGAAATGGTTAGGATAGGCCCCAATTCACCAGAACGCTGTTAGGATGGTCAGAACCTCCAGTTTCACCAAGAAAAACGACGATAGAATCAGCCTCAAGATTACCAGACACTGTTAGTGCAGCCTCCAATTCACAGCCACTGTTAGTTCAAGCCATCCCAGTTCACCAAGACCAACTGTTTTCACCACACAAACCTCCCGTTCACCCGACACTGTTAAGTCAGCCTTCCAGTTCACCACAGACGATGTAGGTTCAGCCCTCCCGGTCACCAGAAATGGTTGGATATGGCCTCCAGTTACACCAGAACGCTGTTAGGATCCGACCCTCCAGTTCTTACGATCGGTATTGTAATTTTTAACGTCGTTAAACGATCGGGTTTAATGATCATATAATTTACGTACCGTAGTTTATACACCGCACGGTTTCTACAATCCAAATCAAAAGTTCCTAATAACGCCCGTTCAGATCGTAAATGTATTACTCCGTGATCGTACATTTATGACCGCAAATCATTAATTAACACTGACCACAGTAATCGCTAAAAAAAGCATTACCGCGGGGATTTATAATATGGCCCCACTGTTAGGTCAGATACCCTCCAGTTCATCAGATACTGTTAGGTCATCAGCCCTCGGTGGCTGGATCAAACATGGTGGGCTACTAAGCACTTGGCTGGTCAACTGGAGGACTGATCTAAACAGTGTCATGCTGAAATGGAGGGCTGACATAGTGTCTAGAGTACCCCCAAAGCGGCAATGCTGTACCATGGCAATTATATCTACAAGCCAGGACTGTAAAAGTAATTGTGCCATAGTGATTAAATACAAAGATGCCACAATCATGAGAAATCTATTAAGATCCACAGTGAACTGGTCAATAAAGATGGGCCCACAGTCACTAGTACAAAAGATGTCCTACATGTCAACTAGGTCCCAAGACTGGTCAATACTAGAATGCCCCACGCAAAGAGCCACACCAAGAATAGGTATAACACAATATGCCCAATAAAGTGAACTGGTAACCATGTGCCTACAGTGACTCAAAAATAATGCCCACAGGGACTGGTAAAATGAATAACGGAGTGACTGGAGATTAGAATATAGACAGAGACCCATTGACTAGATATGAGGCCCATAGATACAAATATGCCACAATGACGGCATTAGATGCCCACAGTAACTGGGAAGATGCCCATAGAAAGGAATGGTATAAGATGCCCACAATGATGGTAACTGATGCCAATGTGATGGAAAAATGAGGCCCAATAGTGGTATGTACTGCATGCCCACAGTGAACTGGTAAATAATGCACATGGGAATGGTATTAGATGCCAAGGAGTAAAGTGATGTAAAGTATGTATGACCCACGTAGTAGTAAATTATTCCTAAGTGATTATTAAATGATGCCTCCAGTTGCCTAGTAATGATGCCACATTGAACTAATAATGACCCATAGACTGGATAGATACCCACAGCGACTGGTAAATTATGCCCACAGTAATTACTAAATGATTCCCACAGTGACTGGTAAATGATGCCCAGAGTGACTCGTAAATAAAAGATGCAATGAATCCCAGACTGACCTGAATCCACTCTGCAGCAAATGTCACTTTCTAGCAACTCCTGAATGCTTAAGCAGACAAGAAAGGTGGCATTGAAACAAAAATCTTCAGGCAATAGAAAGCGCGCATACACTCTCGTCAATCAGAAACTGATCACTGAATATTGCACTTAAATTTTATAAATCTTAAAAGAAAACTTAGAACAAAATTTCTAATTTGTTAATTGTCTCTTTAATCCATTCACCAAAAATACTATAGTAAACTGACAGTGTGACAGCTTAATATATAGCAGGTAGTGTGAACTGATCAAACAGCTGATCAGTGCAGTACCTCCACTTAATGAAAAAAAAGCACAAATGTACTTACATTCCTTCATTCCCCTCGCACTCTGATTCCGGACCTCTGTTTGCTGGAAGTTGCAAGCAGGGGCCAGATGCCACCATTCTGTGAATTGACTGAGAGGCAGCACAATTACAGATGAAGCCTGCGACATGGCCAGAGCGCTGGGGGCAAAGAATGAGTAGTACATTTGTCACTTTTTTACAAAACAAACTTAGCGGTTTGTTACAGAAAAAGTCTTTTAATGGTAGGGGGTGAAGAGGCCAAGATAGATCCGGATGAAGGGGAGGAAGTAGAGGAGGGCAATCCACAATAAAAAAAGTGCAATGAGCAGAAACTTATCTCCGAGGACAAGGAAGAATTAGAACCGGAATCAAGACCTCCTACTCTTCACTTCCTGGACTTGAACAACGCGCAGGCGAACCATTTTGAAGCTGTGGTGTATGGTAAGGAATTTTATTAACACTCAGTGGGGCCAGTAGGGTGGTTACAATTGTATGTAATTTGGGTGGACAATGCCCTTAACCACCACAGGGTGCCCTGTTTTATTTGTGAGAAACAGAGTCTCTTAGAAATAACCATTCTAAGAAATATTAGTATAAGCTATACAGCACATAACACTTACAATCAGGCGTACTGAACGGCAATACTGAATGAGAATCCACAGTTTTGTACCTTACCACTGGACACCAGGGAAGTTCAATTTGTGGAAATAGATCAAATCTTTGATCCATTCAAAAACACTATAGTAAGCCGGTGTGTTAAAAGTTTATTTTAACTTAAGCAGGGAAGTGAACTTGTGTCAAGGCTGCAGTTACTTTCTATCCTCCATAGACCCACAAGGGCAGTTGGGAGAAGACCAGCTGGATGGTCCCCGGCAATCAGAAGAAGATCCTCTATGTCATATCTGGGACTCTACTTTCTGCGGAATCTGGGGTTCCCAGAAAATCCAGATATAAAGGGGTTAAAAATCAAGGGGGCACATGAAAGGGCCCCCAGAGCACCCTGACACATTACAGTTGGCACAATAACCAATGAGGCAGTCATTCACAGTCTGATCCATTACATAATGTTTTATAATTTTTAGCATCATATCAATAATTAATGCAGGTATCCTAACCCACAACTCACCCACCTGTACATCCCAATATATCATGAGCCTAATCTTCCCATTACTTTCATATCTATAATGTGCTGATATTACCAGATCCAACAATGCATCCTGTCTAGTAGGAACCTCTAGTCTGTGACAGAACCCCATATACGAGATAGGAACTGTTACCCCTATAGCTTGTTTAGTACCGTTAATACCCTTCCAATCTACAGTGATCTGACAAAAGTCTGTGGCTTGTGTACCAAAAAGAACTGAAGTGCCTCTTAAAAATAATTCTTAATTGCAGATTTTGTTTTGGGTTCAATGTTACATTTTACCCCAAAAGCTTTTTTGTAATAAGTTTCAATGCATAAAACAAACTAACATTAAGTTTTTCTAATATTCACACTTTGATAAAATCCCACTGATCAATTGTGCAAAGACATAACGTGATGTCGCCTTGTATATGGTAGCTTCACCTGTGATAAAATGATGAATTAGGTGTCCGGACGTTATAAAAGACCCCCTACACTAAACCCTTCACAATCAACTGCACTAGACCTCTGCAAACATGTCTAACAGATTCACCCTGAGACAAGTAGTTACATTATCAAAGGGATGAAGACCAATCCAACTGCTGAATGTGGAACTTCAATGTCATATCAGCGTACACGTCAGTAGGATAAAGAAAAGATCTGAAGAGACGGAGAAGTTTTTGACCAGGTCCAAGGCAGAATTGCACCCGCAACAACTGCTCCAGAGGACCGTTTGTTGGCATGGAAATCCAAGGCCAAGCCCACTTATCAACTGCAGCAGACTCAGGGGATCCTGGGTCACCTGAATCCCTGTGTCAACCAGAAACAGTTATTTCGTTCGGATTCTGTCTCGACATGAGCTCCAGGATCCAATCAGTGCCCATAAAACCAAGCACTAAACTAAAGAGACAATTGGAAAAACCGTGTGGGCATTTGCCAAGTCCAACACCGCCTGCTAAAAGGATGGACGTGGAAAAGTAGGCAAAAATGGGATTATGAGATGAATCTTCTGTTGAATTACACCAAAACACGCCGCAAATATTTCAGGAGGAAACCAACGGAACCACGCATGGTAGCCGACGATACCCAGAAACATCCATTGGGGGGGATGTGCGAGGGATCTGCAGAAGGGTGGAAGGCAACAATGTTAACAACCAAATCTCTGCTAAAATATACGAACCATAAAAGGCCTTTCAAAGACGGTTCCCAATACCAAATCCTTAGTCAAGGATGTCAATTCAAGATAATGCCGCATCCACTGCATAACCATCATATAGGTTTGGGAGAAGGCGAACTGAAAACGAAACAAGAAGATTAAGTGCTCGGAGACATACACGTTTCTTGCTTTCCGAATGATTTCGCAATGTTCTATAACACATCTTATCACATGAATCCGAGTGAAGTCAGCTGGCTCAAGGAGCCAGCCAGTGATTGAAAAATCATTTCTTACAAATGAGGTGAACAGAGGAGAAGGGACGAAACCGCAATTAGGAACATCTGGGAGAAGAAGATTCTTCTCTATTTATGATCACATAATGCTGAACCGGGACAAACCTAAGCACTGATGCAGATTGTAGTAGACAAGATCAAACAAAGGGTCATAAGGTGGAACTGAACACAATATCTTATAAGAGTCAACAGTTTCATTATCCAGTGGGTCAAGCTCTTATCAAGTGCAGATAAAAAAAACAACAAAACTGTTTGGTCGTGAGGAAGAGAGCCACATGGTTCCGAAACGTTAACCATTAAAAGGATATTTTTTACCACGATTAAGACTGGTGTATTGCTAGCGTGTCTTACCCGTTGTCCTTAAAGCTCATGGAAAAGTCATACAAGATATAACATTGTATCTCACACACAACCACTACTTAAATTGCTGACATATTTTGATTGGCTGAAAGTAAATATTTTCTGTATAGGGCGACACACACTTTTGTATTGCAACATTTTGACCTTTCGTCTGGATTAATCATAAATCTTTTTTCCAGTGAAACTATTTTTACAGTTACATTTAATATTATTGGGGGGGTTTAGCTTTTCATATGAGCTAGTTCACCAATTGATCAATTAAAATCTAGGTTAATAGCAGAGTTACTGCGCAAAAATAACAAAGGCGACAAGACTTTTTATCGAAAACTGTATGTCAGAGAGAAATTGTTGGTCTAAAGATGGAGGAATAAAGAAGTTAAAAGTGAAATAAGGGTAAAGCGACATTTCAACAAATCTGGCAGGATCCGCCTTTCGGATCTTCTTAGCAGCCGACATACAATTGCAAAATGAATGGGCCAGGTAGGACCTTGCGATCTTATGTCGGCCGCAAAATAAGTCCGGAAAGGAGGTTTCCTGCAGAATTATTTAATGACGCGGATCGGTGGGCACCTTAAGTAAACCGAGAACAACTATTTAAACCTCACATCACCTTTGATGACAAAGATCGTACAATGTGGTATTATTTATAGTTCATTTAAACAGAAGGAACCCCTTAATATTTCCACACTAAGTGCTTCCATCTATTTTATTTTGCTTTGTTCTCTTGTGGGATAGGTGTGTTTTTTTTTAAACTTCGTGTTCAATGCTTTTTTACATCACTTCCTGTATTCTTACACTGATAAAACGGTCCTACATCTTTATTCATTATTTATTGACATCTAATCTAACACTGATAACTTGCATATCTTAGAATTAAAAGATGTTTCAAAAATAAACATCATTACAATCATATGACCTATTTTAAAGAAGATGTTTCCAGTGATTAAGCTTCGTACACATGTGCAATAGCGGGACATGACCACAGCACGTAATTGTGTACGAGAGGCGTTTAACACCCGAGTATTAGTCAGTGTATGGCACATAGCCAGGCATTGATGAAACTGACCCAGCTGATCATCAACGGTGCCCAACCACCAACGACCTTACGTATATGGTCTTTAGTGCATCTTTTGATGTTTAGGAAAAATAGAACAATCTGCTAAAACATTTCACATTTGGGGCAGAAAATGGTTTGTCTCATGTATGAATCTGGTTATGTTTATTAGAGATGATCCTGTCTAAAAAGCTTTTCCCATGTAATTACAAAAAGAGAGGTTTCTCTCAATTGTGGCTTTCATGGTGTAGTGTAAGGCACAACTTTTCCCACTTCAGAACAGAAAATGTGTTTCTCCCTTCAAATATGACCGGTCAGAAAAAACATATGAATTGTCTTCTCTAGCATGGGTTTCTCGATGAACTTAAAGGGGAATGTGGTCTCCAAACAAGTTGAGTAAATGAAAGGCCGGTTTCTTACCTTTAAAACGTGCCATCACCACTCTCTACGTGCTCCACAGCCAGATATAAAGAATGACCTGACCAGAAACGTTAATGGGTGGGAGGCTAGACATGGACATTCCTGGGCTTTTCCTGCACAGTGTCCCAGTGCGACACAGCCTCAGACTTCCTCAGTGTGTGAAGGAGACAGGAAGTCCCTATCCTCCTCTTGCTGTAAGAGTTCCTGACAAATAAGGTAAGGTATTACAGCCCTTCTCTGTCACTATGTGAAAAACGCCTTTTCAGGCAGAGTTATCTACACTCTGCCTGAAAAGGCTGTTTTCACATATATTTTTTTTTTTTTGGGGGGGGGGAGGGGGGTCAGAGGGTGGCCACAGAACCACTTTGAGTGCGGGGGGCCTTAGTCACCCACAAGTGGGCGGGGTTTAGGCACCCACGAGGGGGGCGGGGCCACTGCACCCACGAGTGGGCGGGGCCACATGGGGCCGTAAGGGAATGGGCCAAGGGGGGCCTGCAACTGGAGGGACCATGGGGTCCATGAGTGGGAGGGACCAGGGGGCTGCAAAGGGGAGGAGACACAGGGCAGATTGACTGAACAGGTTTCAGAGCAGGAAGGACAGGAGTGTAGGGGAACCTGGTGAGCTGCTGCCATATCACCACATAAATATAAATATCTTCAAAACTATGTAAAATAACAATGGAAATAAATTGCAAAAACTCTCAGGAGAAACAATTCCTATCAATTTACCTAAAGTCATTTGGGACCAAGTTCCTCTTTAAGATAATTAGGTACGGCAAAACATTTTGCCCCATTCAGATCAGAAATGTTTTTTTCTCCTTGTGTGTTCTCATATTGCAGTCAGAATAGTTATTTCTTCCAAAAACATTTCCCACATTCAGAACAAGAAAAAGGTTTCTCTCCGTGTGAGTTCTCTTATGTGTATAAGATAGCTTTGCTTGCAAACATTTCCCACATTCAGAACAAGGAAATGTGTTCTCTCCTGTATGAGTTTTCTGATGTGCAGTAGGTAAGTGTTTGTTGCAAAACATTTTCCACATTCAGAACAATAAAATGTTTTTTCTTCTATTGGGTTTTTTCTGATGTGCAGTAAGGTATGTGTTTGTTGTAAAACATTTTCCAACTTCAGAACAAGTAAAAGGTTTTTCTCCTGTGTGATTTTTCTGACTGTACAGAAGTGTATCCATTTGTTGTAAAAACATTTCCCACATTCCAACAACAAAAATGGTTTCTCCTGTGTAAGTTTCTGATGCCAGTAAGGTGGGAGCTTTTAGCAAAACATTTCCACTCAGAACAAGAAAAGGTTTTTGTCCTGTGTGAGTTTTTCTGATTTCATATAGTGGGTGCTTGTTGTGAAAGCTTTTCCACATTCAGAACAAAAAATGTTTTCTCTCCTTGTGAGTTTTTGATGTATAGATAGATGGGATTTTTCTGTGAAACATTTCCACATTCAGAACAAGAAATGTTTCTCTCCTGTGTGTAGTTTTCTATGTATAGAAAAATGTGACTTCTTATGAAGCCTTTTCCACATTCAGAACAAGAAATGGTTTCTTCTCCTGTGTGAGTTTTTTTTGATGGTCAATAAGTTGCTTTTTCTGTGAAAACTTTCCCACATTCTGAACAAACACATTTCTTTCTTTTGTGACAGGGATATTTGCTGTATATAAAGATTTTTCTTTGCGTGTACTTTTCTTTTGCTAAAACTGTATTTATGGTTGTATCATTAAATGGCTCGGCCTCTTATCGTTCTTAAGTGGATTAGCTGACAAGCTTTTATTTAGGTTGGATCCCATGGTATCTAGATGGATCTGTTCCCTGTATCTCTGTTCTGTAAGTGGATTAATGTACAATCTGAACATTCTCCTTCCCATGATTCCATCTTCTTTAATACACATTTGATATATAATTATCTGACAAGCGGTTATTTAGGTTGGAATCCCATGGTATCAGTAATGATCTGTTCCCTGTATCTGTTCTGTAAGTGGATTAATGGTACAGTCTGAACATTCTCCTTCCCATGATTCCATCTCCTCTTTAATACCATTGATATATAATTCACAAATCTGAAGCTGTTATTTAAGTGGATCCCATGGTATCAGTAGATGGATCTGTTCCTGTATCTGTTCTGATAAGTGGATTAATGGTACAATCTGAACATCTCCTTCCCTGATTCCATCTCCTCTTTAATACCATTTGATATATAATTATCTGACAAGCTGTTATTTAAGTTGGATCACATGGTACAAGTAGATGGATCTGTTCCCTGTATCTGTTTGTAAGTGGATTAATGTACAATCTGGAACATTCTCCCCCATGATTCCATCTCCCTTTAATACCATTTGATATATAATTATCTGACAAGCTGTTATTTAGGTGGATCCCATGGTATCAGTAGATGGATCTGTTCCCTGTCTCTGTTCTGTAAGTGGATATAATGGTACAATCTGAACATTCTCCTTCCCATGATTCCATCTCCTCTTTAATACCATTTGATATATAATTATCTGACAAGCTGTTATTTAGGTTGGATCCCATGGTATCAGTAGATGGATCTGTTTCCCTGTATCTGTTCTGTAAGTGGGATTAATGGTACAAATCTGAACATTCTCCTTCCCATGATTCCATCTCCTCTTAATACATTAGATATATAATTATCTGACAAGCTGTTATTTAGGTTGGATCCATCGGTATCCAGTAGATGGATCTGTTCCCTGTATGCGTTACATGTAGTGATTAATGGTACAATCTGAACATTCTCCTTCCCATGATTTCTATCTCCTCTTTAATACCATTTGATAACAAGTCTGGTTACATTTCCTTATCAGTTGGAGAAATGTCACCATTTGGGAAATGTTCTTCTGGTTCCTCATACCACAATCTCACTTGGTTTATTCTCACAGCACAAATATTGTTTCCAGATTAGGTTTAGTATCACTGTATCTCATAGTCACAATCTGTAAATGATACAAACATGGAAAATCATTCTGATCTACAAGTGCTTCTACTCTGCACTGTGTCATAAGTCCTTGTCCAAAACTTTTATTGTCTGTAGCTAGTTGGCCTAGTGAAGGCTTCCAATCAATATCTGTGCTATCCTCTACCTGGAAACCTTAGGGAGAAAAAAACTTATTCTTTCTTTTCAGTCTTGTGGCTATTTTTGGAATGATGGGTAGTAGAGTTATAGGCAACAGTGATGATCTCTTTTCCAGCAATAGAGTAGGGAATGTCCCTGCCTGGTGATAGTCACAACCTATGTAAGCCCGGCAACAGGTGATATGAATGACATTTATATAGAAATATAAATGTCATTCATATCACCAATAGTAACATAGTCTTTCCAGGGTTTATATTTCTATATAAATGCCATTCATATCACCGATAGTAACATAGTCTTTCCAGGGTTTATATTTCTATATAAATGTCATTCATATCATAGTAACAAAACTATACATAACAGAAGAGTTTATGATAATAAGGCACTTGATTGACAGCTGAAATGTAAAATGTTGTAGACTGGATATCTAAAGAAATAGGGGGAAGATCAACAAAAAAATGGTACAGTGATTGTTGGGAAGAGTTATAATTTCCAGTAATGGGCAATTAAACAATTTTTTTTTAAATGACTCTTTTTGTGGTCTGTTACTTCCAACACTTGCCATCTCAGCTGTAACACACTTTATTTTGAAAAAGAACTACATCCCCTGGAGTAACAGAGTTGCAATTACCACAATTTCTACATAGGAAAATTCCATTTAAGAAAGATAAGAAAACAATGCAGTGCAGTGCAGTGAAGAATGCTCTGATTTGTATGTGGGGGAGACCAAACAGCAACTGCATCAACGTATGGCCCAGCACAGAAGAGCCAATTCCTCGGGTCAGGACTCAGCCGTGTATCTGCATCTTAAGGATAAAGGACATACCTTTGAAGATTGTAATGTTAACATACTTGCGAAGGAACCGCGGGTTTATAAATATGGCCCACTGTTAGGTCAGCCCTCCAGTTCATCAGATACTGTTAGGTCAGCCCTCGGTGGCTGGTAAACTGGTGGGCTAACTAAGCACTGGCTGGTCAACTGGAGGGCTGATCTAACAGTGTCTGCTGAACTGGAGGGCTGACATATGTCATAGAGTACCCCAAAGCAGAGACTGGTACATGCAATTATGCCCACAGCAGGACTGGTAAAGTATGCCCATAGTGACTGATAAATACAAGATGCCACACAGAGAAATATATATAAGATGCCCAGTGACTGGTCAATATAAGATGCCCACAGTCACTAGTACAAGATGTCTACATTGACTGGTCAATACTAGGTGCCCACAGTGACTGGTCAATAGAAGATGCCACACCCACAGAATGGTATACATAATATGCCCATAGTGAATGGTAAATGATGCCTACAGTGACTCAGAAATAATGCCCACAGTGACTGGTAAATGATAACGAGTGACTGGTATTAGATGCCCACATTGACTAGAAAATGAGGCCCATAGTGACTAGTAAATGATGCCCACAATGACTGGAATTAGATGCCCACAGTAACTGGTAAGATGCCCATAGTGAATGGTATAAGATGCCCACAATGACTGGTAAATGATGCCCAATGTGACTGGAAAATGAGGCCCATAGTGACTGGTAACTGATGCCCACAGTGACTGGTAAATAATGCCCAATGTGACTGGTATTAGATGCCGACAGTGACTGGTAAATGATGCCCACAGTAGTTAGTAAATTATTCCTACAGTGATTATTAAATGATGCCTCCAGTTCTAAGATTCACCCTGAGACTAAAGTGTTCATTATCAAGAGGCTGAAGACCAAATCCACTGCTGATGTGGCACCTTCAATGTCTCTCAGCGTCAAGTTCAGAGGATAAAGGAAAGATTTGAAGAGACTGGAGAAGTTTATAACCAGCCCAGGTCAGGCAGAAATTGAAAAAAAGAAATTGAAAAGGTTAGAAGTTAGGACCTTCCAGACTGGGGTCACCTTGACGTGGTTGGAAGGCTTTTCATTCATGTGATCACAGTAATGTATACTAAAACCCCTTTGTTTATAAAGTATGCCAGTGTGCAGATAATATGATATCGTATGGGGCCCAGGAATGTGCATTGATTATCTTTTCTATGTTTGTATAAATGTTTGACCAGATCAGTAGCACTTCCGCTAAATGTAGTTGTAAATCAGCCTAATTGGAGTGACTCCACAATTCTTGTATTCCAGGTCAGACAGACCCCGCAAGACAACTGCTCGAGAGGACCGTTTGTTATCTCGAAAATCCTAGGGAAGCCCATTTTCAACTGCAGCAGAGCTCCAGGAGACCCGGTCACCTGAAATCCCTGTGTCAACCAGAACAGTTTGTCGGATTCTGTCTCCAAATGGCCTCCATGGTCCAATCAGTGCCCATAAGCCAGCACTAAACAAAAGACAATTGGAAAACCGTGTGGCATTTGCCAAGTCCCACAGCCTGCTAAACGGATGGATGGGAGAAACGTGGCAAAAGGTGGATTTTTCAGATGAATCTCCTGTTGAATTACACCACAGTCACCGCAAACATTACAGGAGACCTACTGGAACCCGCATGGAGCCGAGATTTACCCAGAAAACAGTGAAGACCAGTACATTTAATATTATTTGGGGGGCTTTAGCTTTTCATATGAGCTATTTCACCAATTGATCAATTAATAATCAGGTTAATAGCAGGAGTTACTGCAAAATACACAGGCGACAAGACTTTTATCAGAAACTGTATGTCAGAGAGAAATTGTTGGTCTAAAAGATGGAGGAATAGAAGTTAAAAGTGAAATAAGGGTAAAGCGACATTCAACAAATTCTGCAGGATCCGCCTTTCTGGATCTTCTTAGCAGCCGACATACAATTGCAAAATGAATGGGCCAGGTAGGACCTCGCGATCTTATGTCGGCCGCAAATAAGTCCCGGAAAGGAGGTTCCTGCAGAATTTATTTAATGACGCGGGATCGATGGGCACCTTAAGTAACCGAGAACAACTATTTAAACCTCACATCACCTTTGATGACAAAGATCGTACATGTAGTGTTATCTATTTATAGTCATTTAACAGAAGGAACCCCTTAATATTTCCACCACTGTGCTTCCATCTATTTTATTTTGCTTTGTTCTCTTGTGGGATAGGTGTGTTTTTTTTTAACTTCGTGTTCAATGCTTTTTATACATCACTTCCTGTATTTCTTACACCTGATAAACGGTCCTACCATCTTTATATCATTATTTATTGACATGATCTAAACACTGTAACTTTGCATTATCTGTAGAATTAAAAGATGTTTCAAAAATAAATCCAATCATTACACAATAATGACCTATTTTAAAGAAGATGTTTCCAGTGATTAAGCTTCGTACACATGTGCAATAGCGGGACATGACCCACAGCACGTAATTGTGTACGAGAGGCCGTTTCACCCGAGTATTAGTCAGTGTATGGGCACATAGCCAGGCATTGATGAACTGACCCAGCTGATCATCAACGGTGCCCCACCGAACGACCTTACGTATATGGGTCTTTAGTGCATCTTTTGATGTTTAGGAAAAATAGAACAATCTGCTAAAACATTTCACATTTGGGGCAAGAAAATGGTTTGTCTCATGTATGAATCTGGTTATGTTTATTAAGAGATGACCTGTCTAAAAAGCTTTTCCCATGTAAATTACAAAAGAGAGGTTTCTCTCAATTGTGGCTTTTCTGGTGTAGTGTAAGGCACAACTTTTCCCACATTCAGAACAAGAAAATGGTTTCTCTCCTTCAAAATAGACCGGTCAGAAAAAACATATGAATTTTCTTCTCTAGCATGGGTTTCTCTGATGAACTTAAAGGGGAACTGTGGTCTCCAAAAAAGTTGAGTTTAAAATGAAAGCCAGTTCTTACCTTTAAAACTGCCATCAACCACCTCTCTACTGCTCCACAGCCCAAGATATAAAGAAATGACTGACCAGAAAGTTAATGGGGGGAGGCTGACATGTGACATTCCTGGGCTTTTCCTGCACAGTGTCACCAAGTGAGCACAGCCTCAGACTTCTCAGTGTGTGAAGGAGACAGGAAGTCCTCCTCCTTTGCTGTAAGAGTTCCTGACAAATAAGGTAAGGTAATCTACAGCCCTCTTGTCACTATGTGAAAACAGCCTTTTCAGGCAGAGTTTCCACTCTGCCTGAAAGGCTTGTCCAATATTTTTTTTTTGTGGGGGGGGGTAGGGGGGTGTCAGAGTGGCCCACAGCACCTGTGTGAGGGCGGGGCCTTAGTCACCACAAGTGGGCGGGGTTTAGGACCCACGAGGGGGGCGGGGGCGGGGCCACTGCACCACGAGTGGGCGGGGCACATGGGGCCGTAAGGGAATGGGCCAAGGGGGGCCTGCAACTGGAGGGACCATGGGGTCCATGAGTGGGAGGGACCATGGGGGCTGCAAAGGGGAGGAGACACAGGGCAGATTGACTGACAGGTTTCAGAGCAAGCAGGAAGGTAGGGGACTGGTGATGCTGCTGCCATATCACACACATAAATATAAATATCTTCAAAACTATGTAAAATAAACAAATGGAAATAAATTGCAAAAACTCTCAGGAGAACAATTCCTATCAATTTACCAAAGTCATTTTGGACCACAGTTCCTCTTTAGATAATTAGGGTACTGGCAAAACATTTGCCCCATTCAGATCAAGAAAATGTTTTTTCTCCTGTGTGTTCTCATATGTGCAGTCAGATAGTTATTTCTTCCAAAACATTTCCCACATTCAGAACAAGAAAAAGGTTTCTCTCCTGTGTGAGTTCTCTTATGTGTATTAAGATAGCCTTTGCTTGCAAAACATTTCCCACATTCAGAACAAGGAAATGGTTTCTCTCCTGTATGAGTTTTCTGATGTGCAGTAAGGTAAGTGTTTGTTGCAAAACATTTTCCACATTCAGAACAATAAAATGTTTTTTCTTCTATGTGGGTTTTCTGATGTGCAGTAAGGTATGTGTTTGTTGTAAAACATTTTCCACATTCAGAACAAGTAAAAGGTTTTTCTCCTGTGTGATTTTTCTGATGTACAGAAAGGTATCCATTTGTTGTAAAACATTTCCCACATTCCAAACAAGAAAATGGTTTCTCTCCTGTGTGAGTTTTCTGATGTCCAGTAAGGTGGGAGCTTTTAGCAAAACATTTTCCACATTCAGAACAAGAAAATGGTTTTTGTCCTGTGTGAGTTTTCTGATGTTCATATAGGTGGGTGCTTGTTGTGAAAGATTTTCCACATTCAGAACAAAAAAATGTTTTCTCTCCTGTGTGAGTTTTTTGATGTATAGATAGATGGGATTTTCTTGTGAAACATTTTCCACATTCAGAACAAGAAAATGGTTTCTCTCCTGTGTGAGTTTTCTTATGTATAGAAAAATGTGACCTTCTTATGAAGCCTTTTCCACATTCAGAACAAGAAAATGGTTTCTCTCCTGTGTGAGTTTTTTGATGGTCAATAAGGTTGCTTTTTCTTGTGAAAACTTTCCCACATTCTGAACAAACACATTTCTTTCTTTTTGCAGGGATTATTTGCTGTATATAAAGATTTTTCTTTGCGTTGTACTTTTCTTTTGCTAAACTGTTATTTATGGTTGTATCATTACATGGCTCGGCTCCTCTTATCTGTTCTGTAAGTGGATTAGCTGACAAGCTGTTATTTAGGTTGGATCCCATGGTATCAGTAGATGGATCTGTTCCCTGTATCTGTTCTGTAAGTGGATTAATGGTACAATCTGAAACTTCTCCTTCCCATGATTCCATCTCCTCTTTAATACCATTTGATATAATAATATCTGACAAGCTGTTATTTAGGTTGGATCCCATGGTATCAGTAGGGGATCTGTTCCCTGTATCTGTTTCTGTAAGTGGATTAATGGTACAGTTGAACATTCTCTTCCCATGATTCCATCTCCTCTTTAATACCATTTGATATATAATTATCTGAAAAGCTGTTATTTAAGTTGGATCCCATGTATCAGTAGATGGATCTGTTCCCTGTATCTGTTCTGTAAGTGGGTTAATGGTACAATCTGAACATTCTCCTTCCCATGATTCCATTCCCTTTAATACCATTTGATATATAATTATCTGACAAGCTGGATTTAAGTTGGATCCCATGGTATCAGTAGATGGATCTGTTCCTGTATCTGTTCTGTAAGGGATTAATGGGACAATCTGAACATTCCTTCCCATGATTCCATCTCCTCTTTAATACCATTGATATATAATTATCTGACAAGACTGTTATTTAGGTTGGATACCCTGGTATCACGTAGAGGATTGTCCTGTATCTGTTCTGTAAGTGGATTAATGGTACAGTCTGAACATTCTCCTTCCCATGATTCCATCTCCTCTTTAATACCATTTGATATATAATTATCTGAAAAGCTGTTATTTAAGTTGGATCCCATGGTATCAGTAGATGGATCTGTTCCCTGTATCTGTTCTGTAAGTGGATTAATGGTACAATCTGAACATTCTCCTTCCCATGATTCCATCTCCTCTTTAATACCATTTGATATATAATTATCTGACAAGCTGTTATTTAGGTTGGATCCCATGGTATCAGTAGATGGATCTGTTCCCTGTATCTGTTCTGTAAGTGGATTAATGGTACAATCTGAACATTCTCCTTCCCATGATTCTATCTCCTCTTTAATACCATTTGATATACAGCTGGTTACAGTTTCCTTATCAGTTGGAGAAATGTCACCATTTGGGAAATTTTCTTCTGGTTCCTCATCCACAATCTCACTTGGTTTATTCTCACAGCACAAATTTGTTTCCAGATTAGGTTTAGTATCACTGTTATCTTCATAGTCACAATCTGTAAATGATACAAACATGGAAAATCATTCTGATCTACAAGTGCCTTCTACTCTGCACTGTGTCATAAGTCCTTGTCCCAAAAACTTTTATTGTCTGTAGCTAGTTAGGCCTAGTGAAGGCTTCCAATCAATATCTGTGCTATCCTCTACCTGGAAACCTTAGGGAGAAAAAAACTTTTCTTTTCAGTCTTGTGGCTATTTTTAGGAATGATGGGTAGTAGAGTTATAAGGCAGCTGATGATTCTCTTTTCCAGCAATAGACGTAGGGAATGTCCCTGCCTGGTGATGTCACAGCTATGTAAGCAGGAAACACCACCATTTCTACAGCTGTAAGTTTAGAAAGACTGCAGCTAGAAGCGTGATCCAATAGTAATTTTAAAAGACTGTACACTTTTAATAGATAGCTGTAATATGTAGATCTACACGTAAAGAAATAATCCATAATAATAACCATCATCATAAAAATCATAATAATAATTATTGTTCTTATTATAGTACACATAATAATCTATATAAGGGATGTTTAATAAACTATTAATTTTCCCATATAAAAGGGAATCAGACAAGGAAAGAACTTTGTACACTGTATGGAAAGCAGAGATTTATTTTTAAGGTATTTTGGGGTATTTACCAATCTGCCCTACTTTTTACATTAAAGGGCATGTCCAGACCAAAAATAACTTGTTTTTAAAAATTTAAAACCCCCCCAAACCCCATTTTCACAAGGTTGTTACATTGCAAAGATCCCCCAGAACTTTCTTACCTGACCCGGTCCCTCGCTGATTCTGCTCCGCGGCTGGTGCTGACAGCCACTCCACTTCCTGATTGCTGTCAGCACGAGCCGTGGAGCACCAGCCTGTCAGTTAAGGAGAGATGTGATGTCACATCCAATCGCCTGACAGCTGCGACCAGGAAGTGAAGCAGCTGTCAGCGCAGAAGTCCATTGCTCAAGTTTTTGCTTGCAACGAGCTCGAAACAGGAGAAAGGGGCAGAGACCAAATGGCGAGGGTCCGGGTCAGGTAAGTAAATTCTACGGGATCTTTGCAATGTAACAACCTTCCAAAGTGGGGTTTGGGGGGGGGGGGTTATAAACATTTAATTTATTTACAAGTTATTTTTGGACTGGACTTGCCCTTTAAAGGGGAACATTAGACTAAAACAAACATATAAATAATCTCTCCAGGGAACACTTAACCCCTTCCTATTATTTAGATCTATTGGATAATGGAATTAACAGAAGGAGCTGCTCAGGGCACATCAAATACACATATAGCAGGTTATTCTATTCCAATATCTATTACGTTTCTATACAGAATATATCGATATAATTCATAAACTCGTGTATATCAGACATTACTAAAAAAGTACTAGTAATACTAGAGTAACTAAGCCCGACCAAGTGCCCATACATCAAATATTTGGCCAATACGACTGTTCATCCTACAGTCACAAATCTTATTGTTAACGGTTAAATTATACGGCTCCATCTTCACTAGACAGACCATGTGCCGTTACATCCAGTTACATGTAAGGATCTGATAATTGTCCTGTAAACATTACTCACCCAGTGGGTGGATCTGCCGGTGATTCTCCTTTATCCCTTCCCTGTAAAGGGTCTTGTTTCCCTTTAAATACTCCCACTCCTCCATGGAGAAATAGATGGAAACATCCTCACACCTTATGGCCACCTGAACACACAATGTTACAGTCACCACCCAGACAGAGAGACAGATTATCATCCACTGTTACTAACCAATCACGGATTGGGACACACCCACCTCTCCAGTCAGCAGGTGGATGATGTTGGAGATGAGGTCCAGGATCTTCTTGGCATTTTCCTTCTGTATGACGGAGCGAGACGGATGGGACACAGTTGGGGGATGGAGCCTGCAGGACCCTTCCAACATACAGTCAGTGCAGCTCTGTGGGACGCCATCCCCAGACTTCTTCATAACAATGTAGTCCTGGGGATTGGGAGGGAGAGAGAATTATCTCTGTACAGGAAGGGGCCCATAGCTAATAGGAGCCACTGCCCCAAGAGAAATAAACTATCAACTCTATGGACAGTAGGTAGAACTATTCCAAATAATCCCCACCCCCTGCACCACTCACAGAGCCCCTCACCTCCCCAGTCAGCAGGTGGATAATCTCCAGTGTGAGATTCAGGATTCTCTCATTCAGATGGTTTTTATCCTTGTTCCCCATCACTGGGTCAGTCGCTTCCTCTGAGATCCCCATTAGGTCCTTGTGGCTGGGATTAATGTTAAAGCTCCTCTGGAATTAAATGGACAGAGACATTTGTTATATTACCGACCATATCAGTAATGCTATATAGATAATGATCACAGAGGGTTAATAAGGAATAAACACAAGGTGGATAAACATTCCAGATACATTTCCCATATAGACATTAATGGGGGGTCTTGTGTAACTGGTTATAACATATGGACAGTTTATCTTGTCCCAGACCCTTATTTGTTACATTTCCAACGTTAATAACCTGTAATATCAATCAGGATACATTCTGTACATTTATAACATTTCCTGGTTTCTGCAGCCTCCTTCCTAGTGGGTAACAATGGGTTTTCTCACTGCTCATTCTTGGTTACAGAGAGGACACAGGTATGTCACCCAGTAGTGAGTGACAGCTCTGGTGGGGGAGGGAGGGGCTAGAGAATTGAGTGACAGAAACAGAATGAAGCAGATGGTTCCCTAGAATGTTACTGGTGGTTGCTGTGACCTATTGAATGATGTTATGAAATCCAGATGGTTTCTATTCTATCCCAATGGGAGGAAATCCTGGGTCCAGACTGTCTGGAGATTGTCACAAATCCCCACAGTCTTACCCTCCTTGTCTTCATGTTTAGTGGGTGGAATAAGGACTCACACTGCTTGTACCATGTCCTCTGGGAACTGGAACAGCCTCACTAAATCCTCCCACTGGATCCCAATCTGGCTTCCTACTTCCTGTCCTCAGGAGCTCCACCTCACATCCTGTTGCAAGGCTCCCTGGGACATGTAGTCTTTACCCTCTGGCTGGAATGATGTCTGTGTAGTCCAGCACATTTAGGCTGAGGCCACACTGCAACGCCCAGGAATCGCACCAGGGGCGTATCTAGCGTCTAAGAAGATCAGGGGCACTTTTGGGCACTCCATGTGCTGCGGTTACTGCGGGGAATTTTTAGGCCACGCCCCTTTCTCTGCCCAATTAGGTCACACCCACTATGTACTTATAGAGATTACCAAAAAGATACAGACAGACAGACAACCACAAACATAGACACACAGCCCGATAGTTATAAACAGACAGAAAGACAGTGAGATAGACACATATTAGGAACATTTACCATTCACAAATAATCAGGGAGATGTAATATAGCTCTTATCATTAAAATTGGTGCTAATTTTGCCCCAACCACTCAGATCATGTAACATTTGAAAGCTAACATCTGATAGGTTAGGGCAAACAATGTTTAATGATAAGAACTTTTATTACATCTCCCTGAATGTTTCTGTTCCACCATTTAAATTATTATTAATCACATATGACTCTTCTACAAACAGACAAAATGTTCAACAATCCCAGTTAACGTGTTACTATAATAATAGAATAACATGATTGCAGTTTCCCCTTCTATGTTACACCCTCACCTACCTCTACACACCAGAATCACCCAACACAAGGGAGAAACATTCCAGGGTTGACATTATGATTAACATTATAGAATCACACCTTGAACATGGAGCATTTAAACTCTACAGAAGTGGTGAGCTATGTGGCCGTCATCTTAGTAAGTGGTAGATGTGGCTGTGGTATCCTAATTGAATAGAAATGTATTTTAAACACTAGAAGACCAGGACTATTTTACTTTATTAAACTCTGAAATAAAATACTTACACGCAGTTATATCTGTGGTATTCATTACATCAACTGGACTGACATTTATAGGGCTATGTACCAAGAGTTGTTATCGCTCTCTATTTGCTCTCTCCCATGAGTCAATGCTGGCATTCTGTTCTTAAAGAGCCCTTACATAGCTTGCTCGATACATAGCGTGCGCGACACAACTTTTGCAACCACTGTTGTTTATGTCTTAAAGTCTGTTAACCCTCGCACATGGGTTAACTTGATTTGAGAAGTAAAAAGCAGTTTGCGGCTTCAGTACATAGACCCTTTAATTCTTGAAACGTTTAAGTTTACCCTGAGCATTTTAATAACATCTCTTATCTACAATGCAATCAACACCTAGCATTCAGGTGGTCCCTGACACCTGGCTGTCATATGCTGAGTGGGGCATTCCTGTATTGCCAACAGATTCTTGTACAATCATTCTAAATTGAGAGATCCTTGGATGGCTGCAAAAACGTCTTCAAGAACTAAACTTTAATTCCAGTTGATCAAACTGAATACAACAGATATACCATGACCTGGATAATGATATTCAGATATCCATGACCTGGATGAATGAATATTACAGATATACCGTGACGGGATGGATAAATTACAGATTACCATGATCGATGATGATATAAGATATACCATGACCTGGATGAATGAATATTACAGATATACCATGACCTGGATGAATGATATTTCAGATATACCATGACCTGGATGGATGAATTTACAGATATACCATGACTTGATATGAATATTTCAGATATACATGACCTGGATGAATGAATATTACAGATATACCGTGACCTGGATGAATGATTTCAGATATACCGTGACCTGATGAATGAATATTTCAGATATACCATGACCTGGATGAATGAATATTACAGATATACCATGACCCGGTATGGATGAATATTACAGATATACCGTGACCTGGTGAATGAATATTTCAGATATACCGTGACCTGAATGAATGAATATTACAATGATATACCGTGACCTGGATGAGATGAATTTACAGATATACCGTGACCCGGATGATGAATAGTACAGATATACCGTGACCTGGATAGTGAATATTACAGATATACCGTGACCTGATGGATGATATACATAAATATACCGTGACCCGTGAGGATGAATGAATATTACAGATATACCATGACCTGGATGAATAATTACAGATATACCATGACCTGGATGATAAATATTAACAGATATACCATGACCTGGATGAATGAATATTCCAGATATACCATGACCGGATGAATGAATATACAGATATACCATGACCTGGATGAATGAATATTACAGATAATACCATGACCTGGATGAATGAATATTACAGATATACCAGGACCTGGATGAATGAATATTACAGATATACATGACCTGGTGAATGAATATTACAGATACATTACCTGGGATGAATAATATTACAGATATACCATACCTGATGAATGAATATTACAGATATACCATGACCTGGATGGATGAATATTACAGAAATTACCATGACCTGGATGAATGAATATTACAGATATACCATGATGTGGGTGAATGATATTTCAGATATACCATGGACCTGGATGAATGATATTACAGATATATCATGACCTGACGAATGAATATTACAGATATACCATGACCTGATGAATGATATTACAGATTACCAGGACCTGGATGGAATTAATGTTCAGATATCCATGACCTGGATAAATAATATTACAGATATACCAGACCTGGATGAATGATATTACAGATATACCATGACCTGGATGAATGAATATTACAGATATACCATGACCTGGATGGATAATGTTACAGATATACACCTGACCTGGATGAATGAATATTACAGATATACCAGACTGGATGAATGAATATTACAGATATACCAAGACCTGGATGAATGAATATTACAGATATACCATGACCTGGATGAATGAATATTACAGATATACCATGACGCTGGATGAATGAATATTACAGATATACATGACCTGGATGAATGAATATTACAGAATAACCAAGACCTGGATGATGTAATTTACAGATATACCATGACGTGGGTGAATGACTATTTCAATATACCATGACCTGTATGAAAAAGAACCTTCACCCCACCCACACGTTATGCTAAGGAAACTAAAATTGATGTTAACTACAAATATTTTTCCTTGTTTAAACAGTAGCCAAATAACCTATCCCCCTCAACATCCCCCTTTAATAGTTACACTTTTATTCACTTATTAATGGCGGATGTATAAACTTGCCTGAAACATTCAGTTTTAATAAAATATTTCGATAGCGTCTCCCTAGGGAAGATAACAAATAATTTGAATTCGGATGAGAATGACCAGATTTTTCTTTATCATTTTTAACATTGATTCCTATATAAATCGTTAATGGCTGGTACACTCTGTACCTAAATACACTGTGCCTGATTAACTACCTTCCGCACTGAGTTTTTTTCCTTCTTGTTACAATTCCCATACCAGCCAGGAAATCGTTACAAAGTATGCTCCCAACTGTGCTACCCATAAAAAGTTACTAAAATGTTAACAGAAAATTGTTCCCTTTTAAACATTCTAACAAACGTAACCTGGATTGTGCTTTTTTGATCACACTGGTAACATGTTGTTTCCATGTGAGATCTGAGCTAATAACTGTACCTAAAAATGTAAAACTGTCCACTAGATCTGTTTGATTCCCGTTCCTTTTTTAGGATTATAACCTCTCTTCGCATATGCAACCTAAAATCCACAATCATTTCCTTGGTTTTTGCACTATTATAACCAGATTGTTGTCTTTACACCACTGTTCTAGCTTGACTATGTCTGCTAATGTATTCTCTATAGTCCCATTTAAGGGGGATAATGGAGGTAGGATGTGGAGGATAATGAACTGAACCTGATCTTAGCACAGCTCTGTGTATTTTTCTCTATAGTGTCCTATTTAAGGGGGAATGTTGGAGGTAGAAGTGGAGGATAATGAACTGTACATGAGAACCTGATCTAAACACACAGCTCTGTGTAATGTATTTCTCTATAATGTCCCTATTTAAAGGGGAATGTTGGAGGTAGGAAGTGGATGATAATGAAGTGAACCTGGATCTAAACACAGCTCTGTGTAATGTTTTTCTCAATAGTGTCCCTTTTAAAGGGGAATGATGGAGGTTAGGAAGTGAGAAAATGAACTTAACCTGATCTTAGCACAGCTCTGTGTAATGATTTCTATGTGTCCCTATTGAAACAGAATGTTGGAGGGTAGGAAGTGGAGGATAATGAACTTAACCTGATCTGCACAGCTCTGAGTAATGTATTTCTCTATAGTGTCCTCTTTAAAGGGAATGTTGGAGGGTAGGAAGTGGATGATAATGAAGTGAACCTGATCTTAGCAAGCTCTGTGTAATGTATTTCTCTATAGGTCCCTATTTAAAGGGGAATGATGGGTAGGAAGTGGAGGATAATGAACTTAACCTGATCTTAGCACAGCTCTGTGTAATGTATTTCTCTATAGTGTCCCTATTTAAAGGGGAATGTTGGAGGGTAGGAAGTGGAGGATATGAAGTGAACCTGATCTTAGCACAGCTCGTGTAATGTATTTCTCTCTAGTGTCCCTATTTAAAGGGGAATGTAGGGTAGGAAGTGGAGTATAATAAGTGAACCTGATCTTAGCACGCTCTGTGTATGTATTTCTCTATAGTGTCCCTATTTAAAGGGGAATGTTGGAGGTAGAATGGAGGATAATTATGTGAACCTGATCTTAGCACAGCTCTGTGTAATGTATTTCTCTATATGTCCCTATTTAAAGGGGAATGTTGGTAGGAAGTGGAGGTAATGAGTGAACCTGATCTTAGCAAGCTCTGTGTAATGTATTTCTCTATGTGTACTGTTTATGGTGAAGTTGGAGGTTATGATGCCACTGAAGATCCATAATAGAAGAATTAGGTTTCCAATCAGTGGCAACTATCAGGCAGGGAGATTCAGGGGCGTATCTAGAGTCAAGAAGGTCAGGGGCACTCTTGGCACTCCACAGCGGCGCACATTTTAGGTCACGCCCCTTTGTCCGCCTAATTAAGCCACACCCACTATGTACTTACTAGAGATGGCCAAAAAGACACAGACAGACAGACAACCACAAACGTAGACACACAGCCCGATAGTGATAATGAGACAGAAAGACGTGAAATAGACAGACGAGATAGAGATCAGTTGGACAGAGACACAATGAATGACACAAAGGCCCGTAAACTGGCAATTTCATTATATAGTGGTAGCAATTTGGTCATTTTAAAACTTACTGTTGTGTTCAGTTGTAGTCAGATGCTTGCCCACACCTTTGGCCAGGGAGACCTTCTTGTACCTCTACAGTACCTCTGCCCCTATCTACTGTCCCCTCTCTCTCTCCTGTATATCTACTCTATCTGTCCCTCTCTCTCTATCTTTTCCTTCTCTATCCGTCCCTCCTCTTATCTGTATCTATCTCTACCTCTCTCTCTCTCTATCTGTATCTTCTATCTCTATCTCCTCTCTCTCTTCTTATTCTATCTCTATCTGCCCTCTCTTCTCTTTATCATCTCTATCTGTCCCCCTCTCTATCTGTATACTCTACTGCTCTTCTATGTCTTCTCTATCTCTGATCTGTATTCTATCTCTATCTGTCCCTCTCTCCTATCTGTATCTATCTCTATCTTCCCTCCTCGTATCTGTATTCTATCTCTATCTCTCTCTCTCTATCTGTATATCTATCTCTATCTGTCCCTCTCTCTCTATCTGTATATCTATCTCTATCGTCCTCTCCTCTATCGTATATCTATCTCTATCTGTCCCTCTCTCTCTATCTGTATATCTATCTCTATCCGTCCCTCTCTCTCTATCTGTATATCTATCTCTATCTGTCCCTCTCTCTCTATCTGTATATCTATCTCTATCCGTCCCTCTCTCTCTATCTGTATATCTATCTCTATCCTCCCTCTCATCCTATCTGTATATCTATCTCTATCGGTCCCTCTCTCCTATCTGTATATATCTCTACGTCCTCTCTCTCTATCTGTATATCTATCTCTATCGTCCCCTCTCTCTCTATCTGTATACTATCTCTATCTTCCCTCTCTCTCTGTATATCTATCCTCTCTCTGTCCCCCTCTCTCCTCTGTATAGTCTATCTCTATCTGCCCATCTCTCTTCTGTATATCTATCTCTTGGTCCCTCTCTCTCTATCTGTAATCTATCTCTATCTGTCCCCCTCTCTCTGCTACTGTATATCTATCTCTATCTCTCGTCCCTCTCTCTGTGTAATCTATCTCTATCTGTCCCTCTCTCTCTACCTGTATATCTATCTCTATCTGTCCCTCCTCTCTATCTGTATATCTATCCTACTGTCCTCTCTCTCTCTGTATATCTACGCTATCTGTCCCTCTCTCTCTCTCTGTATTCTATCTCTATCTGTCCTTCTCTCTCCTTAGATACTATCTCTTCTGTCCCTCTCTCTCTATCTGTAATATCTATCTCTATCTGTCCCTCTCTCTCTTCTGTTTATCTATCTAATCTCTATCTGTCCCTCTCTCCCTGTATATCTATCTCTATCTGGTCCCTCCTCCTCTCTGTAATCTATCTCTACTGTCCCCTCTCTCTACTGTATATTCTATCTCTATCTCTCTCTGTCCCTCTCTCTCTCTCTCTGTATATCTATCTCTACTTTCCCTATCTCTCTCTCTGTATATCATATCTCTGTCTGTCCCTCTCTCTCTATCTGTTATCTATCTCTCTGTCCCTCCTCTCTCTCTTTATCTCTATCTCTTCTGTCCCTCTCTCTGTATAATCTATCTCTATCTGTCCCTCTCTCTCTATCTGTATATCTACTCTATCTGTCCCTCTCTCTCTATCTGTATATCTATCTCTATCTGCCCTCTCTCTCTCTGTATATCTATCTCTATCTGTCCCTCTCTCTCTCTCTGTATATCTAGATCTCTATCTGTCCCTATCTCTCTCTCTCTGTATCTCTATCTCCTATCTGACCCTCCTCTCTATCTGTATATCTATCTCTATCTGTCCCTCTCTCTCTACGATATTCTATCTCTATCTGTCTTCCTCTCTCTCTACTGTATATCTATCTCTATCTGTCTCTCTCTCCTGCCCTCTCTCTCTCTCTCTCTGTATATCTATCTAAATCGTCTATCCTGTCCTCTCTCTCTATCCTGTATAATCTATCTCTATCTGTCCCTCTCTCTCTTCTCGTATATCTATCTTATCTGTCCTCTCTCTCTCTCTGTATACATCTCTATCTGTTCCCCTCTTCTCTCTCTGTTTCTATCTCTATCTGTCCCTCTCTCTCGTCCCTCTTCCTCCTCTGTATATCTATCTCTAATCGGTCTCTCTCTCTCTCTCTGTATACTATCTCCTATCTGTCTCCTCTCTCTCTGCTGTTATCTTACTCTATCTTCCCTCCTCTCTCTCTGTATATCTACTCTAGCTTTCCCTCCTCTCCTCTCTCTGTAATCATCTATCTCTATCTGTCCCTCTCTCTCTCTTATACTATCGCTATCTTCCTCTCTCTCTCTCTGTTATATCTATCTCTACTGTCCTTCTCTCTCTTCTGTATATCTTATCTCTATCTGTGTCCTCCCCCTCTCTCTCTCTCTCTCTCTGTTATCTATCTCTATCATCTCTATCTGTCCCTCTCTCTATCTAATATTCTTTCTATCTGTCCCTCTCCTCTCTGTATATCTAATCTCTATCTGTCCCTCTCTCTCTCTGTATATCTATCTCTATCTGTCCCTCTCTCGTCTCTCTCTCTCTCTCTCTCTCTGTAATATCTATCTCTATCTGTCCCTTCCCTCTCTCTCTGTATAAATCTATCTCTGCTCTCTCTCTGTATTCTATCTCTATCTGTCCTCCTCTCTCTGTATATCTAACTCTATCTGTCCCTCTCCTCTCTATCTTTCTATCTGCTCTATCTTCCTCTCTCTCTTCGTATATCTATCTCTATCTGTCCCTCTCCTCTCTCTCTCTTTCTATCTATCTATCTGTCCCTCTCTCTCTCTCTCTGTATATCTATCTCTATCTTCCCTCTCTCTCCTAGCTCTGTATATCTATCTCTATCTATTCCCTCTCTCTCTATCTCTGTATATCTTATCTCATCTGTCCCCTCTTCTCTCTGTGTTATCTATCTCTATCGCTGTCCCTTCTCTCATCTAGTATATCTAATCTCTATCTGTCCTTCTCTCTCTCTCTGTAGATATCATCTCTGATCTGTACCTCTCTCCCTCTCCTCTGTATATCATCTCTGTTTCCCTCTCTCTCTCTGTATCGATCTCTATATCTTCCCCCCGTCTCTCTCTGTATATCTATCTCTATCTGCTGCCCCTCTCTCTTCTGGTATCTATCTCTATCTGTCCCCTCTCTCTCTGTATATCTACTCTATCTGTCCCTCGCTCTCTCTGGTATATCTATCTCTATCTGTCCCTCTCTCTCTTTCTGTATATCTATCTTCATCTGTCCCTCTCTCTCTCTGTATATTCTCATCTCTATACTCTGTCCCTCTCTCTCTCGGTATTCTATCTCTTCTGTAGACTTTCAGTTCCCTCTCTCTCTCTCTGTATATCTATCTCTATCCATCCCCTCTCTCTCTCTGTATACTATCTCTGTCTATATACTGCCTCTTGTTTCTCTATTTTACAACTGTCTGTCTGCCTATTGTCTATCTTCTCTCTATCAATGTTCTCTGCTTCTTGTCTTCTCGCTGTGTCTCGCTATCTTAAGGGCCCATACACAGCGCAATTTGTTGTACGATTGTCGTACGAACTCCACAATTGTACATCAATTGTATCGTAATGGTATAGATAAAGTCTGGTGCAATTAATTGAGAAGATCTGATTGAATCTGAAGGTGATCGGTCAGGACGAAATTTTTTATCTGCTACACTAAAACTTGTTTATTTGTATGGATGATTGTCCAACAAATGTTCTTCCAACTCGATCCTGGAGTGTACATAACAACTTCCCTGAAACGCAGAGTTCACAGTCTTGAAGGTGAGACCCATGAGAGTGTATATGTGTTCATGGATGGCAATGTGTGATGCGGTACATGACAACAAGTTCCTGGAAAGGTGTGAGACCATAGGTTGTATATTTGGTTCAATGATGGCAATGTGTGATGTGGTACAGTGACACAGTCCGGAGGTGTGAACCATAAGAGTGTTATTTTGGTTCTGATGGCATTTGTGATTGGTACATGAACAGGTTCTGTGAAGGTGGTGAGACCATAGAGTGTATATTTTGTTCATGCTGGCAATGTGGTGATTGTGTACTGACACCGTCGGGAGGTTGTGAGACATATAGTGTATATTGTGTCCATATGGCATGTGTGATGTGTTGTACATGACCAGTCCCTGGAAGTGTAGAACCATAGAGTGTATATTGTGTTCATGATACAATGTGTGATCGGTACAATGACACAGTCTTGGAAGGAGGTGAGACCATATAGTGTATATTTGTGTTCATGATGACAATGTTGTGTGCGTCAATGACACAGTCTGGAAATTGGGACCATAGAGTGGATACTTGTGTTCCATGATTACAAGTGTGAGTGGTACATTACACAGTCTGTGAAGGTGTGAGACCATAGAGTTGTATCTTTGTTTCACAATGATGGCAAGGTGTTATGTGGTACATGACCATGTCTGGAAGGTGTGAGACCCTAGAGTGTGATTATGTTCATGATGGCAATGTGTGATACGGTCCACTGACACAGTCTGGAAATGTGTGTACACCATAGAGTTAATTTGTGTTCATGAGATGGCATGTGTGATGTGTGGTAACATGACACACAGTCCTTGGAGGTGTTGAGACATGAGTGTATATCTGTGTTCATGATGAACTGTGTGATGTGGTACATGACACAGTCCCTGGAAGGGTGTGAGACCATAGAGTGTAATTTGTGGTCATGATGAACAATGTGTGAATACGGTACATGACACAGTCTGGAAGGTGTGAGACCATGAGTGTAATTGTGTTCATGATGGCAAGTGTGATGTGGTACATGACACAGTCTGGAAGGTGTGAGACCATGAGAGTGTATCTTTGTGGTTTCATGATGACCAAGTGTGTTGTGGGTACTGACCGTCGGGAAGGTTCGTGGGAGTTACATACAGTTATCTTATTGTTCATGATGGCAATTGTGATGTGGTACATGACACACAGTCTGGAGGGTGTGAGACCAATAGATGTATATTGTGTTTCAATGATGACAATGTGTGATAACGGTATCATGACACAGTCTGGAAGGTGTGAGACCATAATGTGTGATTGTGTTCATGATGGCAATGTGTGATGTGGTACATGACACAGTCTGGAAGGTGTGAGACCATAGAGTGTATATTATTTTCATGATGGACAATGTGTGATGCGGTACATACACAGTCTGGAAGGTTGAGAACCATAGATTTGTAATTATGTTCATGTGACATGTGTGGATGCGCGTACCCATGACAACAACTGAAGTGTGACCACTAAGTGTATATAATAGTTGCATGATGACCATGGTGTGGATGCGGTTACATGACACGTCTGGAAGGTGTGAGACCATAGAGTGGATATTGTGTTCGCATGGCAATGTGTTGAATGTCGGTACATGACACGTCTGGAAGTGTGAGACCATGAGTGCTATATCTGTGTTCCGATGGCAATGTGTGTAGTGGTACATACCAGTCTGGGAAGGTGTGAGACCATAAGAGTGTATATTGTTTGTTCATGATGGCAATGTGGTGATGGTGGTACACTGACCCACAGCCTGTAAAGGTGTGAGACCATGAGTGTATATTGTGTTCAGGATGGCAATGTGTGATGGGTTACATGACACAGTCCTGGAAGTGAAGACCATAGAGTGTATATTGTGTTCTAGATGGGCAAATGTGGATGTGGTACCTGCACCAGTTCCTGAAGGTGAGAGACCATAGAGTTATATCTGTGTCATGACTGACAATGTGGTGATGTGGTACCTGACACAGTCCTGGAGGTGTGAACCTGAGTGTATATTGTTGTTCATGATGACAATGGTAAGGTGGTACATGACACAGTCTGGAAGGTGTGAGACATAGAGGTGTATATTGTGTTTTCATGATGACAATTGTGGTTGATGTGGTAACATGACACAGTCTGGAAGGTGTGAGACCATAGAGTTAATATTATGTTCATGATGACAATGTGTGATAACGGTACATGACCACAGTCTGGAAGGTGTAGACCCATAGAGTGTTATTGTGTTCTGATGGCAATGTTGATGTGGGGGGGGTTACATGACACAGTCTGGAAGTGTGAACCATAGAGTGTACTATTTGTTCATGATGACAATGTGTGATGTGTACAGACACGGTTGGCAGGTGGTGAGACCATAGAGTGTATATTATGTTTCATGATTGCCATGTTGTGATGTGGTACATGACACGGTCTGGAAGGTGTGAATCCATAGAGTGGTAATTATAGTTCATGATGACAATGTTGTACGTCACTGACACAGGTCCTGGAAGTGTTTGAGACCATAGAGTGATATTTGTGTTTCATGTGGTCAATTGGTGATGTGGTACATGACACGTCTGAAGTGTGAGACCAATAGAGTTTATAATTGTGTTCATGATGACATGTGTGATGTGGGTACATGACACAGTCTGGAAAGGTGTAGAGACCAATGTGTATATGTAGTTTCCTTGATGCAATGTGGTGAATGCTGGTTACAATGACACAGTCGGAAGGTGTGAGACCATAGGAGTGTATATTGTGTGTCTGTGTCATGTGTGATTTGGTAATGAACAGCTGGAGGTGAGAGAACCATAGAGTGTATATTATGTTTCCATGACTGACAATGTTGATGTGGTACTGACACAGTCGGAAGGGTGTGAGACAAAGCGTGTATATTATGTTTCCATGATGACAATGTGTGATTGCGGTACATGACACAGTCTGGAAGGTGTGAGACCATAGATGTGATATTGTGTTTCTATGATGTAAAGTGTTTGATGTGTACATGACAAGTCTGGAAGGTGAGAGAACCATAGAGTGTATATTATGTTCTATGATGGTCAATGTGTGATGTTGGTACATGACACAGTCGTGGAAGTGTGAGACCATAGAGTGTATAGATTGTGTTCATGTTGACAATGTGTTGACTGTGGTACTGACAAGTCTGAAGGTGGTGAGACCATAGAGTGTATATTTGTTCATTGATGACAATGTTTGATACGGTACATGACACAGTCTGGAAGGTGTGATACCATAGAGTGGTATTTTGGTTCTGGATGACAATGTTGGTGATGTGTTGTACATTAACATGTCTGGAATGGTTGTGAAGACCATAGAGTGTATATTTTGTTTCATGATGCAATGTGTGTAACGGTACAAATGACACAGTCTTGAAGGTGTGAGACCATAAGTGTATATTGTGTTCATGATGGCAATGTGGATGATGTGGTACATGACCAGTCCTTGAAGGTGTTGAACCATAGAGTGTCAGATTGTGTCCATGATGACATGTGTGTGCGGTGACATGACACAGTCTGGAAGGTTGAGACCCATAAGAGTTAACTTTTGTGATCATGATGACAATTGGGTGATGTGGTAACCTGCACCGTGGAAGGTTGTGAGACCATAGATAGTGTAATATATTGTGTTCATGATGGCAAATGTGTGATTGGTAGCTGACACAGTCTGGTAAGGTGTTGAAGATCCAACGAGTGTATTTGTGTTCATTGATGGCAATGGTGTGCTACGGTACACTACACAGTCTGGACAGTGTGTGAGACTCATAAGTGTTATTGTTTTCATGATGTACAATGTGTGATGTGGTAACATGACACATGTCTGGAAGGTGTGAGACCATGAGAGTGTATATTTTGGGGGGGGGGTTCATGATGACAATGTGTGATGCGGTACATGACACAGGTCTGGAACGTGTGAGACCCTAGAGTGTATATTTGGTTCATGATGACAATTTGTTGTGATGCGGTACATGACACATGTCTGGACAGGTGTGAACCCATAGAGTGTATATTTTGGTTCATGTATGAATGTGTGATGCGGTAACATACAGTCTGAAGGGGGTGAAGACCATAGAGTGTATATTAATGTTCATGATACAATGTGTGATGTGGTACATGACACGGTCTGGAAGGTGTGAGACCATAGAGTGTATATTTGGGTTCATGATGGCAATGTGTGATGTGGTCATGACACAGTCTGGAAGTTTGAGAGCCAATAGAGTGTGTATTTGTGTTCTGATGGAATGTGTGATGTGGGTACCTGACACGGTCTGGAAGGTGTGAGACCATAGAGTTGTATATTTGGTTCATGATGGCACTGTGTGATACGGTACAATGACACAGTCTGGAAGGTGTGAGACCATAGAGTGTATAATTGGTTTCATGATCAATGTGTGATGTGGTACATGACACAGTCTGGAAAGGTGGGAGACAGAGAGTGTATATTGTGTTCATGTGGCAATGTGTTATGTGGTACACTTGACACGGTCTGGAAGGTGTGAGACCATAAGTGTATATTGTGGTTCAATGATGGCTAATGTGTGATGCGGTACATACACAGTCTGGAAGGGTGTGAGCCATAGAGTGTATATTGTGTTCATAGAATGGCAATGGTGATTAGGTGGTACATACACAGTCTGAAGGTGTGAGAACCATAGAGTGTATAATTTGGGTTCATTATGACAATGTTATGCGTACATGACACAGTCTTGAAGTGGGACCATAGAGTTGGTTTTAATGTTCAGATTGGCAATGTGTTATGTGGTCATGACACGGCTGGAAGGTGTGAAGGACATAGAGTGTATATTTTTGTTCATGATGGCAATGTGTGATAACGTGTACATACAACATCTGGAAGGTGTGCAGACCATAGATGTATATCTTGGTGTCCATGATGGCCATATGTGTGATACTGTTACATGCACAGTCCGGAGGTTGTGAAACCAATAGTTTGTATTTTTGTTCATGATGGCAATGTGTGAATTGGTACATGACACAGCTGGAAGGTTGTGAGACCATAGAGTGTATATTTGGTTCAATGATGGCAAGGTGTGATGTGTACATACACAGTCCTGGAAGGTGTGAGACCATAGATGTATATTGTGGTCCTATTGGCACTGGTGATACGGTACAATGACACAGTCTGGAAGGTGGGGAACCATAGAGTGTTATTTTGTTCAGATGGCAATGTTTGAAGTGGTAGCATGACACGTTCTGGAAGTGTGATGACCATATGAGTGGTAATATTTGGTTCATTATGGCAATTGTGATGCGGTACAGTGACACTCTGGAGGTGTGAGACCCATATGAGATGTAATATGGGTGTTCATGTATGGCAATTGTGATGCTGGGTACATGACACTCTGTGAAGTTTAGACCATAGAGTGTATATTTGGTTCTGATGACATTTGTGATGCGGTACATGAACGTCTGGAAGGATGTGAACCATAAGTATGTATTATTGTGGTTGCAATGATGGCATGTGTGGATGTGGTACTTGACAGGTCTGGAAGGTGTGAGACCATAGAGGTTATTGTTGTTCACGAGGCAATGTTTGATACGGTACAGACACAGTCTGGAAGGTGTGAGACCATGAGTGGTAATTTTGTTCATGATGGCAATGTGTGATGTAGTACATGACACAGTCTGGAATGTGTGAGACCATAGAGTGTATATTTTGTTCATGATGGCAATGTGTTATGTGCTACATGAACACAGTCCTGGAAGTGTGAGACCATCGAGTCTATATTGTGTTCATGATGGACCAATGTGTGATGTGGTACATGTACCAGTTCTGGGAGGTGGTGAGACCATCGGAGGTCTATATTGGTGTTCGATGCACATTGTGTTGAATGTGGCTAACTGACACAGTCTGGAAGGTGTGAGACCATAGAGTCTTATTGTGTGTCAATGATGTACATGTGTGATGTGTGTACATGACACGATTCTGGAAAGGTGTGGAGACCATAGAGTCTATATTGTGTTCATGAATGACATGTGTGATGTGGGTACATGACCAGTCTGGAAGGTGAGAGCACAAGTAAGAGTGTATAGTTTGTTCTCTGATGGCATATGTGTTTGCGTACATGACCAGTCCTGAAGTGTGAGAACCATAGAGTTGTATATTGGGCCATGAATGGCATGTGTGATGCTGTACATGACACAGCTGGAAGGCTGAAGAGACTACCAGAGTGTATTTTTTGTGTTCCTGATGGCAATGTTGTGATGCGTTACAATGACACATCTGGAATGGTGTGAACCATAGAGTGTTATTGTGTCCATGATGGCAATGTGTGATGGCGTAACATGAACCCAGTCCTGGAAGTGTAACCAATCGAGTGTATATTGTGTTCAGAGGCAATGTGGATGCGGTAATGACACGTCTGGAGGTGTGTGACCATAGAGTGTATAATGTGTCCTGATGGCAATGTGTGATGCGGTTCACATGACACATCTGGAGGTGTGAGTACCAATAGAGTGTATATTTGGGTTCATGATTGGCAATGTGTGGATGCGGTACATGACAACACGTCTGGAAGTGTGAGACCATAGAGTGTATATAATGGTTCTGATGGCAATGTGTGATGTGGTACATGACACCAGTCTGGAAGCTGAGAGACCATAGAGTGTATATTTGTGTTCATAACGTGACATGTGTGATGTGGTACATGCCACAGTCCTGGAATGTGGAGACCATAGAGTGTATATTGGTTCATCGATGACAATGTGTGATCCCAACGTACATTACACATTCTGGAAGGTTTGAGACCATCAGAGTGTTATTGTGTTCCTGATGGCAATGTGTGATGTGGTACATGACACAGTCTGGAGGTGTGAGACCATAGAGTGTATATGTGTTCATGATGACAATGTGTGATGTGGTAGCATTACACAGTCCTGGAAGGTTAGAGACCATAGAGTGTATCTTTTGTTATGATGACATGTGTGTGTGTACATACACAGCTGGAAGGTAGGACCCATAGAGTGTATATTATTGTTCATGATGGCAATGTTGATGTGTAGCATGACACCAGTCTGGAAGGTGTGAGACCATAGATTTTATATTGGTGTTCATGATGACAATTGTGTGATTTGTTACATGACACAGTCCTGGAAGGTGTGAGACCATAGAGTTATATTGTGGTTCAGGATGCAATGTGTATACGGTACATGACACACTTCTGGAAGGTGTGAAGACCATAGAGTGTATATTTGGTTCATGATGACAATGTGTGATGTGTAACTGAACCAGTCTGGAAGTGTTATACCATAGAGTGTATTTTTGGTTCTGTTGCAATGTATGATACGTAATGACACAGTCTGGAATGTGTGAGACCATAGAGTGTAATATTGTGTTCATGAATGGCACTGTGTGATGTGTACTGAACATTCTGGAGGTGTGAGACCCTAGAGTGTATATTGTTCCATTATGACAATTGTGATGCGGTACATGACACGTCTGGAAGGTGTGAGACCTAGAGTGTATATGGTGATCATGATGACAATGTGTGATGTGGTACCTGACCAGTCTGGAAGGTGTGAAGACCATAGAGCTGTATATTGTGTTCATGATGGCATGTGTGAATTTGGTACATTCCACAGTCTGGAAGGTGTGAGACCATAGAGGTATAGTGTTTCATGATGGCATGTGTGATACGTACATGCACAGCTCGGAAGGTGTGAGACCATAGAGTGTATATGGTGTTCATGAATGACAATGTGTGATTGGTACATGACACAGTCTGGAAGGTGTGAGACATAGAGTGGTAATCTTTGGTTCATGATGACCATGTGTGATTCGGTACATGACACAGTCCCTGGAAGTGTGAGACCATAGGAGTGTATATTTGGTTCATGAGACATGTGTGATGCGCCGGTAACATGCCACAGTCTGGAAGGTTGAGACATAGAGTGTATATTTGGTTCAATGATTGACAATTTGTGATGGCGTACATGACAGTCTGGAGTTTGAGACCATAGAGTGTATATTAATGTTTCATGATGACAATGTTTTGTATGTGGTACCTGACACGGTCTGGAAGGTGTAGACCATAGAGTGATATTGGTTCAGGATGGCAATGTGTGATGTGGTACATTACACAGTCTGGAAGGTGTTGAGACCATAGAGTGTAATATTGTGTTTCATGATGTCAATGTGTGATGTGGTAACATGACACGGTCCTGGAAAGGTGTGAGACCATAGAGGGTCATATTTTGGTTCATATGGCAAGTGTGATACGGTACATGACACAGTCTGGAAGGTGTGAGACCATAGAAGTGTATATTTTGTTCATGATGACAATGTTGATGTGTACAATGGACCAGTCTGGGAAGGTGTGAGACCATATAGTGTATATGTTCATGAGGGCAACTGTGTGATGTGGTCAATGACACGGGTCTGAAGGTGGTGAGACCATAGAGAGTGTAGATTTGGTTCATGATGGCAATGTTTGATGCGGTACATGACACAGTCTGGGAAGGTGTGCGACATAGAGTTTATAATTGTGGTTCATGATGCATGGTGGTGATGTGGTACATGACACGGTCTGGAAGGTGTGAGACCATAAATTGGTTATTTGGTTCATGATGACAATGTGTGATGCGGTACATGACACAGTCTGGAGGTGTGATACGCATAGATTGTATATTTATGTTCCTGATGGCAATGTGTTATTTGTTTACATGACACTGTCTGGAATTGTGAGACCTAGAGTGTATAATTGGTTCAGGGTTGCATGTGTGATACGTACGTACTGACACAGTCTGGAAGGTGTGAGACCATCAGAGTGTAATATTTGGTTCATGATGGCAATGTGTGCTACGGTAACAATGACACAGTCTGGCAGGTGTGAGACCATAAGTGTAATATTTTGTTCAATGATGCATGTTGTGAGTGGTACATGACACATCTGGAAGTGTGAGACCATAGAGTGTTATTTGGGTTCATGACTGGCAATGTTGTGATGTGGTACATGACACAGTCTGGAAGGTGGTTAGACCATAGATGTATATATTGTGTCCATGATGGCAAAGTGGTGATACGGTACAGACACGTCTGGAAGTGTGAGACCATGAGTGTATATTTTGTTCATGATGGGCAATTTGTGAGTGTTTTGGTGTACATGACAAGTTCTGGAGGTGTGAAACATAGATGTGTAATATTTGGGTTCAGGATGGCAATGTGTGAATGTGGTAATGACACACGTCTGAATGTGTGAACCATAGAGTGTATATGTGGGTTCATGTGGCATATTGTGATGCCGGTCAAAATGACCATTCTTGAAGGTGTAGACCATAGAGTGTATTTGTGTTCATGATGTCATGGTGATGTGTACACATGACACAGTCTGGAAGGTTTAGACCATAGAGGTGTAATATTGGTTCATGATGACAATGTGTGAGGCGTACATGACACGGTCCTGGAAGGGTGAGACCATAGTGTTATATGTGTTCATGATGGCAAATGGGGATGTGGTACATGACACGGTCCTGGAAGGTGTGAGCACCTAGAGTGATATTTGGTCATGATGGCAATGTGTGATACGGTACAATGACACAGTCTGGAGGTGTGAGACCATAAGAGTGTATATTTTGGTTCAATGATGGCAATGTGTGATTTGGTACATGACACAGGTCTGGAAGATGTGTGAGACGTCATAGAGTGTATATTTTTTGATTGTATATTTTGTTCATGCTTGCAAATGTGTGATGTTGGTAATGACACATCTGGATCAGGGTGGACCATAGAGTCTATATGTGTTAATAGATGACAATGTGTGTGTGGTTACAGGAACACAGTCTGGAAGGTTGTGAGACCATAGATCTATATTGTGTTCAATGATGACAATGTGTGATGTGTACATGACACAGTCTGGAAGGTGTGAGACCATAGATTCTATATTTTTTCATATGACAATGTGTGATGTGGTACTGACGACAGTCTGGAAGGTGTGAGACATAGAGTCCTATATTGTGTTCATATGATGACAATGTGTGATGTGGTAAGGACACAAGTCTTGAAGGTTGAGAGACCATAGAGTGTATATTTTTGTTCTATGCAATGGGTGATGGCGGTCCTGACCAGTCTGGAAGTGTGCGCCCATAGAGTGTATTTGTGTCCGCATGATGGCACTGTGTTCTGCGGTACATGACACATTCTAGAAGGTGTGAGCCATATAGTATAGTGGTGTTCATGATGGCATTGTGATGTGTAACATGACACATTCTGGAAGGTGAGAGACCATAGAGTGTATATTGTGTCCAGATGGCAATGTGTGGGATGCGGTAACATGACACAGTCTGGAAGTGGTGAGACCATAGAGAGTGTATTTGTGTTCATGATTGCAATGTGTGATGCGGTACAAGGCACAGTCTGGAAAAGGTGTGAGACCAATAGAGTGTATCTTGTGTTTCATGATTGGCAATGTGTGATGTGGTACAAATGACACAGTCCTGGAAGGTGTGAGACCATAGAGTGTTATTTGGTTTCCATATGGCAATGTTGTGATGCGGTACAATGACACAGTCTGAAGTGTGAGACAATAAGTGTAATATTGTGTTCATGATGGCATGTGTGGATGCGGTACATGACACAGTCCTGGAGTGTGGAGACATAAAGTGGTATATTGTGTCCATGATTAGGCAATGTTGGATTCGGTACACAATGACAACAGTCTGTAAGGTTTTGAGACATCGGAGTGTCTATTTGGTTCATGATGGCAATGTTTGATGGCGGTACATGCCACGTCTGGACGGTGGTGAACCATAGAGTGTATATTTGTTTCATGATGGCAATGTGTGATGTGGTACATGACACAGTCTGGATGTGAGAGAAACCATAGAGTGTATATTGTGGTTCGATGATTGACAATTTTTGATGTGGTACTGACACAGTCGGAAGGTGTGAGACCATAGAGTGTAATATTGTGTTCATGATGACAATGTGTGATGCCGGTACATGACACAGTCTGGAATGTGGTGAGCCATCGATTGTATATTGTGTGTCCTGAATGGCAATGTGTTTCATGCGGTACATGACCCAGTCTGCAGGTTGTGAGACCATATAGTGTTATATTTTGTTTCATGATGACAATGTGTGATGTGGGACATGACACAGTCTGGACGGTGAGAGACCCTGAGTGTATTATTTTGTTCATGATGGCAATGTGTGATGCGGTACATGACCCAGTCTGGAGGGTAGTGAGTACCCCATAGAGTTTATATTGTGTTCATGATGACATGTGTGATGCGGTACATGACACAGTCTGAAGGTGTGAGACCATAGAGTGTATATTGGTGTTCATGATACAATGTGTGATGTGGTACCTGACACAGTCTGAAGGTGAGAGACCTAGAGTGTATAATTTTTTGTTCATTGATGGCTTGTGTGTGCTGTACATGACCAGTCTGGAAGGTGTGAACCATAAGAGTGTAATTTTGGTTCATGATGGCAATGTGTGATTCGTTACCAATGACACAGTCTTGAAGGTGTGAGCCCATATGTGTATATTTGTGTTCCTTATGGCAATGTGTGATGTGGTACATGCCACATCGGAAGGTGGTAACCATAGAGTGTATAATATGTTTCATGATGACAATGTGTGATGCGGTACATGACACGTCTGGAAGGTGGTGAGACATAGCGTGTATATTGTTTCATGATGCCAATGTGTGAATGTGGTACATGACACAGTCGTTGAAGGTGAGAGACCATGATGTATAATTTGTTCATGATGCAATGTTGATGCGGTACATGACACAGTCTGGAAGGTGTGAGACCATGAGTGTCATATTTGGTTCATGATGACAATGGTGATGCGGTACATGACACGGTCCTGGAAGGTGTGAGACCATGAGTGTAATATCTTTGGTTTCATGATGGCAATGTGTGATTTCGGTACATGCACGGTCTTTGAATGTGTGAGACCATAGAGTGTATTTTGGTTCATGATGGCATGTGTGGATGCGGTACATGACACAGTCTGGAAGTGTGATACCATAGAGTGTATATTGTGTTCATGATGGCAGTTGATCCGGTAACATGACACAGTCTGGAAGGTGTGAGACCATAGAGTGTATAGTTTGTTCATGATGACAATGTGTGATGCGTACATGACACAGTCTGTCTTGGAAGGTGTGAGACCCTCAGAGTGTTAGTATTGTGTCATGATGGCAAATGTGTGAATGGCGGTAATGACACAGTCTTGAAGGTGTGAGAGCCCCAATAGAGTGGTATAGGTTTCATGATGACAATGGTGTGATGAGGTACAATGACACAGTCTGGAAGGTGGAGACCATAGAGGTGTATATTGTGTTTCATGTTGCAATGCTTGATGTCGTTACAAAATGACACGTCCTGGAAGGTGTAGACATAGAGTGTATATTGGTTTTCATAGACAATGTGTGATGCGTATACATGACCCAGTTCTGGAAGGTGTGGAACCATAGGTGTATTTATGTTTCATGTGGCAATGTTTGATGTGGCCATGACACGTCTCTGGAAAGGTGAGAACCATAGATTATATTTTGTTCATGAGGCAATGGTGATTGCGGTACAATGACACAGTCTGGGAAGGTGTGAGACCCATAGAGTGTATATTGTGTCCCGAATGGCAATGTGTGATTCGGTACATGACACATTCTGGTGAATGTGTGAGACCATAAGTGGTATATTGGGTGTTCATGATGGCAATGTGGATGCGGTACATGACAAGTCTGGAAGGGGAGACCATAAGTTAAACATTGTGTTTCATGATGGCAAAGTGTGATGGGTGGTACAGGACACAGTCTGGATGTGTGGAGACCATAGTAGTGTATATTTTTGTTCATGATGGTGCAATTTTTGATGTGTGTACCTGACACCGTCTGGAAGGTGATAGACAATAGAGTGTATATTGTGTTCAGATGGCAATGTGTGATGTGGTACATGACAACAGTCTGGAAGGTGAGAGACCATAGATTTATATTATGTTCAATGATTGCAATGTTTGATTTGTACATGACACGGTCTGGAAGGTGGTGAGACCCAAGAGTGTAATAGTTGGTTCATTGATGACAATTTTGATACTGTACATGACCCGTCTGGAAGGTGTGATGACCATAGAGTGTATATTTGGGTTCCATGATGACAAGTGGGATGCGGTACATACACGGTCTGGAAGGTGTGAGACCATAAGGTGTATATTTGGTTTCATGATGACAATGTGTGATGGCGTTACTGACAACGGTCTGTAGTTTGAGACCATAGATGTATATTTGGTTCATGATGACAATGTGTATGCTGTACCCGGGGTCTGGAGGTGTGAGCCATAGAGTGGAATTGGGTCATGATGACAAGGTGTGATGCGGTACTGACACAGTCTGGAAGGTGTGAGACCATAGAGGGTAAATTTTGGTTCAATGATGACAATGGTGTGATGCGGTACATGACCCTGGTCTGAAGGTGAGAGACCATAGAGTGGTAATTGTGTTCATGAATACAATGTTTGATACGGTACATGACACGGTCTGGAATGGTGGAGACCATAGAGGTATATTGGGTTCATGATACAATGTGTTGATGTGGTACATGAACACAGTCCTGGAAAGGTGTGAGACCATAGAGGGGTATATTTTGTCATGATGGCAATTGTGTGATGTTGGTACATGACCACAGTTCCTGGGAAGGTGAGAGACCATTAGGTGTATTTGTGTTCAGGATGGCAATGTGTGATGTGGTACATGAACATTCTGGGAGGTGAGAGACCATAAGTGTATATTATGTTCATGATGGCAATGTGTGTGGTGTACATGGACACAGTCTGTAAGGTGTGCGACCATAGAGTGTATATTTGGTTCATGATGACAATGTGTGAT